>JAMKCH010078325.1:0-71858 GCA_023653785.1 Ophioderma brevispina | reverse complement strand
AATCATCAAAATTCATATTTTTGTATTTTTGTTACTGGCATGGATATGCGAACATAACTTGCAAGTGGTTGGCTTGAAATCGGTGAATTAAAGACAAGGCAGTACTTTTTATCTGATTCTGTAATTTATATACGTGCATATCAAAATTCCAACTTGAGATCAAAAAAAACAAAAAGCCATTTCCTGTCTCTCATATACCCGTTTTAAGCATCGATAAAATGTGCACCATGACCTTACAGTTTTTGCCTCAAACATGAACATTATTGATGAGCTGTTTAGTGTAGATTTTGAGATGCCATCGCTTATATATGTCTATTTGTGGGAGACAGTGTGACAAATTTCCTCAAATTCTTCATTATTTTGGTGGTTTGTTTGTACATTAAAGCAGTTATATGGAATTGTACACACTTATCATCCCTGATTTATAAGTAAAAAAGAATACACTTCTGCATTTTTTGATTCTCTCTCATTAGTTAGTTAGTTAAACCATAGTTTTAAATCCGGTTTTGTCCCCGTCAGCGGGGTGGCCGGATACACCTCACACTCGGCAATACTGCTGTGTGAGGATTTATTGGAGCAAAAGATAATTGACCGGATGCCTTCCTGACGCCAATCCACAGTTTTCGGCGGTGGGCCTAGCCTTTGGGCAACTATGCCCACCATACAAGGCAGCATGTTGCTGGATGGCCACCATTCGCTCTCCAGAGCTGACGCCCTTGTAGGTAGATCTTCTTCTTCATTCTACCAGGGTAACCAGCTACCCTCCTCATCAGATTTCCTTAAAAAATTGATGGGGGTGACGGTTTAGCCACCGCCAACTCGGCCCTGGGACAGGTAGTACTGGTTACCAGGATACCAGTAGCAGGCCCTAAAAGGAAACCTGACCTGACCTTTATCGCTGCTAATCCCTTTATAAAGAAAGGCTAAGTCACTGCCATAACTCACATGCACAGAATTAGTGATCCTCTGAATGTACTTGTTTGCACTTACGTGACAAGCATATACTTCTTAAAGGTGCAACAAGATCGAGATTTCACATGTTGGGTGTACCTAAAAAATTGAGAGTGCTGATTTTTGCTCTGATCTAAAGCTTTCCTTAAAAAATATCTCCATCTGAAAGAATTAAGCTGAGAAATGTTTCTTTGGTACAAAAATTGTGAAATTTCTACTTTCGTATAGGAGCAAATACGAAATTCAGCCTATGTTTTATATTGAAATATACGCAAATCAAAATTGCCTTTTTTCTCTCTTTTAAGACATTTCTGTAGCCAAATACAAGGTAAGAAATCTATTGAGTGATATATGACACAATATTTGGGTGCCTCAAATCTCTCGTTGGACCTTTAAACTTCGAAGTACAAAGTAAATTAATAGATGCGCTGCGCTGCGCAGCATTATTGCGCCTTACTACAAAATTGCTTATACACTCTTAGGCACAGTTCTAAATCGCATGCGATTGAGACACAACGCATGATTTTACTAACGAAACAAATCTCTTAGACTGTAACCAAAATACTGGTCAAATAAGTCGACAAATACCAAGCATGCCCTTGTGCGACTTTGTAAGGAGTTGATGATTATTTGTACTTTCTAGTTAACAGAAGTATATCCGAATGGAGAAAACTCAAATCTGCAATGTCTGGTACGGTGAATTTCAGATTCCCCCATGCACCTTCTGTTTTATTACTGTTTCAATAGATATCCTGTAGAAAAGCTTATCACAACTTTTTTAGTTGATCCCGACGACCTTGCGGTTTTGTGTTAATGAGAATATGCTTGTTTCCACGGTCCCGTAGACCACTGTACTGTAATTTGTCTGTCCGTTTAACGGACAGAAAATACAAAATTGTGAATTTTCTTACAGATACGATCGCATTTGCACGTAAGATTAAGGTTCACTATGGATTAACTAATATGAAAGGTTCTGAGATAATAAAAATCTCAACTTTTTTGCGGTAAGTCGGGGGGACTAGACTGTGGAATCATGAAATGCCCCTTTAACAACTGTGGTGTTTGTGACCCTTTGGGCACCTTTTTTTTAATCACACTAGACCCTCCCTCCGGTCCAACGGTTATGAAAACACTAAGCGCGACTGAACTTTACACTAACTCTTCAACCCATATTCCGTGGACCCTCCAATCTGTAGTGAAAACGTCTCCAATCTCCCCCCGAGGTCGGGGGCAGTACTCCGCCACAAACATAGTCCCCAAAAAAACACATGGTTCTGGTATACTCACTCGCACTGTCTCCTCTCGACGTTCCGTATGTGCGTAAGAGACCCTTAGCCAGACCAATCAGTACCAGGCTTATTTTTTGCGCAGGATTTTAAACTGTCCCTGGGAACTGAGCGTCTGTTGACAACCACCTGAGGTTGTCGCACGCGCACATTGTTTGTGTGGGAGCTCAGGCAGTGGTTCGGCCTCTCAAGTCCGGATTTCTCGTTTGGATGTTTTATTTGCTTTATGATTCCTGCTTTTTATTGCAACTCTAACTCAATATAAGTATTGTGTATTAGTATTATTATCAGTTCAACTACCTGGATTTATGCTCATATACTATATGGTACAAAATCATTTTTTATTTGATATTTGTCACTCACTATTGAATAAAGATCTCCTTTAAGTTTTATTTGCATTTCAATAACCTGCGCCTCATGCATCTAATGAAGCTGATGAAGACCATATTAACATTGCTCGTATCGCATAGCCTAGACATCTATACTACTAAACAATCTGTCTGCCTGTCCGGCAATGCATTTCATTATACTTTGACATATGGGCTTATAAGGTAGGGGAGGCCACTCACATATGAAATGGAATATGGGTGTTAGTTTCGTGCTTCCAAGCCGCAGGGCATTTCGGTGACAGAAAAAAGATAGGGGCCGTTGGGTGAGAATGGCCAAAAATAGCCCAAAATAAGGGTTTTCCGAGTGACAAATATGAAAATTTTTCTCACCCAAAAGGGGGTCTCTGGGTGGTGATTTATTTGCAAAATTTTTCAAACAAATAGAGGTCTTTTTGGGTGTTTTTTTTTCCAAAATGGGGGTCTGGGCATGTAAAATTTCACAAAATATGGGGGACTTGGTGAAATAAAAAGATGGGTTGTTTGTGTGACAACGATACTGAAAGGGGGGTCTAAACAGCCTTGGCATACGCCGTCGCTCTCCAAGATGGATTGCCGGGGGGTGGGCTATGAAATGGGTCAATATTAGCTGAAGGTAGGGGAGAACAGTCTGAACGTTTGTTATTAAGGTTTAAAGAAGTGACAAAAGGTCAACGTCATCTAGAGGTCAATTTACGTAGAACTAATGACCTGGGCACAGAACAAGTCTGTGGTCAAAGGTCACACATAGGTCGAAGGTCACACATGGTGGGGGAGATGCCAGCTAGTTGGTACCCTATTTTCGTAAAGTTTCCCTTAGAATGGCCTGGACAACCGGGAGGGGGAGAATTTCCCACTGAGGCGACGGCTTGTACCAGGCGCAGCGGGTGAACCAACATAACCAGCACACAAGTAAGGAAGGATGGTTAGGAAGGAGTTAAGAAAGGGAAGTAGGTCCATACACAGAAGGGACTCTTGGACTTTTGAAAAGTGTTAACCTTTTTGGGGATAACATCCTGTGCACGTCTTTTCCCGTTAAAGTCGATCTAACCCGCGGGTACTTTTTGAAATCATGTAGGTACGCAACAAGTCACTTTTTTTGTCCGATTTCTCCACATCTGTAACCTTTTACAATTTTTAAAAAATTAATGGAAAATTCAGGAAATTGGACCGTCTCGCCCTTCCCCTTTTGTTTGTCGGGTTGCGATCACCATGGCTTTCCCGCTTTCTCGGCGCCTGGCCTATGGGGGAAGGAGAAGGAAAAAATTGATAAAAAGAAAAAGAATAAAAATGTAAAGATAAATAAAGAGCCTCTGGACAACGACGGGTCTCTGTAATCTAGGATAATAGTGTGCAAAAGTTTCAGGAGAACATATCTCTTGTCCTCACATTCTTTGCATTTGAGAGTATGTTAACTAATGTTTTTGACTAGATAGATTTCCCGCATGCCCATTTTCAATGAATATTGGTAAGGCAGGTCCACTCACTCAGGATTTTTTTGGGGGGGGGTGCAGGGCTTTAGAAAAAGTAGACTATTTTGGTAAAAGTGATCTAAAAATGCTCCTTTTTTAACTCTGTGAACAGCTCTATCTCCCAAAAGTGTATTTTCTTCTTCTAGTCAGAATTTCTATAAATTTATGGATCTTTTTTATTAAAAAATCAGCGAAAGTGCACCCCCCCCCTGCTTAGGGCCCCTGTTGGTTTAGGGGTACAGGAGGGACCGGGCTTTCTCTTTGGGTCAGATGCATCCCGTCACAACCAGGTGAGGACGTTGTTTATTCTGATTTATAGTATAATTATTCATTTTTGAAACAAGCACCTAGTCGCTGCAATGCTTGGGAATAAGTTTCGTTATTTTGGATTTATTGAGTTCCAGTTTTGTTATTTTAAAATAGTAAAAATGAAAGAAATCACAAAATAAAAAAAAGCAAAACTTATAAAACCATCATGTTTCACAGAAAAGTGCCAATAGGGAAGGAAAGGCCTGGAAATCAAAGAAAATCGTGTTATATGTGGATTGACCTTACTTTTTAGGAAAATACAAGCATGTAATTTACTAGCTGACCCATTTGAACATACAAACAGTGGGTCCTTCTCCATAGACACTGTACAAAAAGAAAAGTTCAGTTCATTTGGGGGGGGGTGAAGGGGGGCAAGGGTTCCGTTGGGGGGCTTGCGCCCCCCCCTTCCCCCCCCCCCCCCCCCTCCCCCCCCCCCCCCCCCCCCCCCCCCCCGCCCCCCCCCCCCGCTGGTTACGCCACTGCAACCAACAAACAAACAAAACAACGATGAATAATCACACGGACAATTTCTGATTTCTTAGCTTCTCCTTCCCCGTCTTTATTTTATTGCTATTGGTTTTATTTTCCCTACTTGGGACCTCTGATAAATGACTGCGGTCTCGCGGTAATCCGATCACTGATACCTAGTCGCTTGCCATTGTCCACCTGTGTGTTCGTATCTGTGGTCCCCGTATTAGCATTCAAAATTAACCGTGAATGTGCTCAAGGTAATGCAGTCACGTTACTTTGTGAATCGATACTGCTGGAGACAGCTTCCCTTCAGATTCGTACAGTCTCTCCTCGGCGGGCTACTCCCAGTTAGTGTAATCCCAGAGCCTGTGCAATTTGGACAAGTTTGGTTGGCATTGGCTGTCCGGGGTTTGTAAGCTGAAAATTCACTAGTTTTTATTTTAGCCCCGAGTCTAGCATTAATCTTTTAACCAAGGCGCTCTAAACCCAGAGATAGAGCCGAGACTGGGTTACAGTCTATATCACACAAACTAAAGGCCAGGACTAAGGAAACATTTCTCGGGCCCAAAATTTACTGGGTATATGGAGGGATGTCTGTTCCATAATGTCATCGTAGGAATTAGTGAATGATTTTGCTCATTTGAAGATTTTGCAGATGTTGTTTACATTGTATGTTAAATCATGAAGGGATAAAATCAGGCAAGGAACTACAAGAAGAATGGGAGGAAGGATGTAAAAATTATTTTTAAAAGATCGGGTAGAATAGAGCAATATGATCTTTTATGGTCATCATTCCAAATCTTTTTGGATGAAGTAATGGAGGGACAAGGCTGTCAATTTTGTGGGGTCAAGCACTTTTAAAGGCTGACTCAAAGATTTCCCGAGGATGGTCCCATCATGTTTTTTGTGTCGTCTGTTTCGAATTGCGGAAGGCACATAGGGATTTACTTCTATTACTCGTTCCGATGTCTTGTGTGTATTCGTGTGTGTATCTGTGTGCGTGTCTTGGTCAAATGGTTAACCCTTAATTATTGCATGTCATTGGATTCCAGTAGGGCTACGATGATGTAACTTGGTGGAAAAGAGTGTGGGGTGGGGGGATATGTTGGTGACCTCAATTGACGCTTGTGACATGTTAGTGACCTTCATGTGACCTTGATGACATGTTGGTGACCTCATGTGACCTTGGTGCATGTTTGGTGACCTCATATGACGGGTGACCTCATGTGACCTTGGCCCCATTCACAAATTGTGACTGCAAACGACACTCACATCCGTGGACCGCGACATACATTTTTTCTTACAATCATTTTTTTTTTTATGTAACATAATGCTTGTCCTCGCTACTAATCACGGTGTGAAATCTTAAGTTCATATTGCTGTCCTTCATATCAAAATCACAACTCTAATAAAATTCCTGGATCCAGAAGATTTGTTTCACACAATATCCTAGGGCTATACTATACATAACTGTTTACTACATCAAAATGAAAAATCCAATTCACAACTTTCAAATTGGAAGCATTTTAGGTGACTATTTAGTTCTAGTTGACTATTTTAATAACTACTCAGAAAAAATTATACATAACCATTCAATATAAGCCCACCTTCGGCTTTAAACCCACCCCTCATTTTCAAAGAAAATGTAGAACTAGCCAGGGGAGGGCGGCCAGAAATACCAATTCCATACGTTTGCCATTGGTTTTAAGACACTATCAGTGATTCATCCGGATAAGACAAATATTTAAATTGGTCAAAATAGCATAAACGTGAAGGATATATCTGATACTCCTCATAAGTTCTTTTTACAGCCTAAGAAATCGACAGAAAAGGAATGAAAACGGCAGTGTCAAAGATATGACGCTCCATTCAATTACGTGCAAGTAGGAAGTGTCCGTTCCGACACTAATGCACTAAAATATCCGTATTTGTACTTATTAGCTTGCTTCTGGCCTTATCATTGAGGGATTTTAGGTAGGCCAGTACTTGTTACAGACATGCAAAATTCTGATTTGTTGATGATTTTTTTCATTTTCTGATTTAAGCAAATCACTGATAGTGCCTATTACACGTAAGCGAAATCTTGACGAAAAAATTCTGAATTTTTTATAATATATTGTTGTCAAGGAATATTTTCTTATTCCAAAACATTGGAGTTGAAGAATCACTCCACTGGAAGGGTTATTTCTGAATTTTTTTGTATTAATAGCGAATGAGGACAAGGTCGTATGTAGGTCTGGGAACACCCATGACCGACCCACATCAAATCCCCCAAATTGGTTTGTGGTTTGCACTCCGTATTGCTGTACTTTCTTTTGACATTTTTTGGTGAATTGCTATCGTATTAATTGAATGAGGCCTAGGTCGCCACTGCCTGGAACCCGGGGGGGGGGGGGGGGGGGGACTCTACCAAAATTGGGTACGGGTGTGCGTCCACCGGGTAAAAAAATCGACCCATGTTATAGTGACCAAATTATACAAAAATAGAAACCCATTTTATATAGTTGGTTCCGAAATTTCGACCCCTTACTATAGTTGGCTTGGAAATTCGCACCATTTTTAAGTAATCTTTAGCCAAATCGGGCCCATTTTCATAGTAACTTTCCAAAAATCAGAAAATCAACCATTTTCATTGTGATTTTAGCGAAAATCGGAAAATCTACCCATTTTCATAGTAAAATGCGACAAAATGAAAATGGACCCATTTATATAGTAGCAATTACCTCAAAAGGAACCCATCTTTATGTAGCCCTGGGGAAAACATCCCATTGTTATAGTAAGGCGTGAAAATGTGACCCATATCTTTGGCCATATGTACCTACCCTTTTCCACTGAGTACCCCAGGGCCCGGGGGGGGTGGGGGCCTGGACTAGCATACATGCGTGTCTAGGCCAAGTGTAAATTTTACACACTGATTTCTATGTTTATGTAACACCAATCTCCTGAGGCTTTAGCTGTAGTTTGTTTTGCTATTTTGAGTGGTGAGAGGATTGGGAGACACTCTATTTTGTGTAAGTCCCATTAAGCAGTGGTTGCCTTTGACAATACAACTTTCTGTCTACTTTTCGTATTCCACATAGCTCCACATGTACTGACCTCAAACATTTAACCAATACATAGACATACGGCGCATCAGTACGGCGCTGTATATCTACAAAACCAAAAGTGTTAGAATTTTTGTCGCAAGTCCAATGTTCTTCTAGCACATCTACAATAAATATATATTTTTTTCTCTATATTTGATGGAAAAATAACACCCGCAAGCCCCCATTTACACCTAAAATTTAACAAATACATCAGTCGGAAAAAAGCGTGGAATTTTGTATTGAAGCTCACTTGCACAAGACTTGATTTCAACTTCCAACAGCAAAACCGTGTTATGTCGCTAACGGTGCATCGCAGATTTTTTTTCGCAGGTCCTAATCCAAGTTAAAAGTGTATACTTACTGGTTAACCTTTTAATTTTTCATTTAATAATAATATAAAGCCCGCAAGCCCATTTATAACTGAAAAATTTAACCAGGTTTTGTCAGTTTTGAAGTGGAAATTTCTGTGTGTAAGACGGAGCGTTCGCTCGAGGGTCAAATAAAAGTCAAGCGAACGCGATCGTTCTACACAGCTAACAGAAGAATTGGATTTCAATCCTAATTTCACCGTGTGTAACTGTCTCATATTTTGTCATTTTAAAAGTTTAATCAACTTTTGAGGATATTTGGACATATTTATTGCATTTTGTGGATAAACTTTCTATTTTGTAACATCTAAAATTCTCTAAGTTGTGCTTTTAGCTTACAAATCATACTAGAAACACTTTAACCAACGTGGCTCTGTTTGCTTCGTAGAAAGAGTCCGGTATACCAATATATTGTCTATTTGGCAGTATCTTTAATTTCGTGTTTTTAATTTACAACAAGCTATTAGGAATTTTAAAATGACAGAAAAATATTTGCCTTCAATTCAATTTTTAATATACATATATATTTTTGCCAATTCGAAAGAATCTTAAATTGTCTTCAAAAATAGCGAAAACCGATCAATCAAACATTACAATACACAATGTATGGTGAACGTGGCATGACGTGCGCGGTAATTCGAGTTGTGTACAGGTACAGAGGTCGTGTTCTGTCTTTACACAGTAGAAAGTTTGAATTGATGCCTTGTTTTGACAAGTTGGAGCTTGCCAGTGAGTTGAAAACAAACAACTTTGGATCTATCAAAGTAAGGCAAAAAGGCGTGGCTTGCTTGCTTTGTTTAAGGTGGAATCACCCCTTCAGAAGGCTAAAAATAAAAACTACATATTGAAATTGAGGAAAATAATACCTTTCTATTGCTTTTTGTTTGACAACAATCGGAGCTTCCGTTCAAAGTTATGGTCAAATATGTAACTTTGCAAATTGAAATCTCTTATAATATTTCTTATGTATTTTATTGTTTTCTCAAGCTGCGATATTTTTTTCCCAATTTATAACTGAAAATAGAACATTTAATTTTGATTTTTATTATTTATCTGCTAAAAATAAAACGCAGACTGAGCCATGGGTGAATAATACGCTCTTAAAACATTATTGGATTTTTTGATCTGATATTTTCTCCCAAGTTCTAGCCCCTCTCCGGGTATAAGCCCACCACTCTTTTTGAGTAAAATCTTCCATTTAGGCATTGGGCTTATACCCGAGTGGCTATGGTATATTTCGAAATCTATGAGTCAACCTTTAAAGGTCCATGGACATGCTTTAAACATACTTATAATACCACCAAAAATGGTTTCCCATTCATAGTATGTATTAGTATCAATGAAATCTGCATGAAGCAGTAATTGAGGAACCGTATATTTGATAAAATTGGGCTAATAATCATGTTTTTTGGACAGGCCTTTCAAAGGAAATTCCAAACGAAACAGTGATTATCGCCTGGCAGCGATGACCCGCGTGTGGCGTCCGAGTAACAATACGCGCTACGCTTCATGATCGCCTCGTGGAACGCACGTGCGCGTGGCCACATTTTTCTTGGCATACGTACACAGTTGACTTATGCGTCAGTACGTGTTTGGTATCATATGCCATATTGTCCCCGCCGAACGAGTTCGAACGGGGACAATGAAATGAGTAGCGTCCTCCGTTCGTCCGTTTCGTTCGTCTGTGATAAAAATGTTAACCCAGTGTACACTATTTATCTGTAGTTCCGTAAGGGTGACAATGATGCAACTTGTTAAAGAAGCGGGTTGATGATTCTTGACCTGATTAATTTTGGGCAAACAAATGCTATAAGTATCTAATTTGTCACATAATTTATGAAACAGTTTTCTACAAGGCCTCTTTACAAGTTTTCTGGAGTTCGGTAAGGCGTAAATGATGTAACTGGTGGAAGGAAGCGGGCTGAGTAGTTCTCAACCTGATTAGATGTTGGGCATAGTTTCATGCAAATTGAGTATGCAAATGACCTATTAAATATCAAAAATCAGCGTAATTGCTATTTTTTCAAACGGTACCTCAGGATACTCAAAATTCCTGCCGCTGCATGAAATAATATCATGGGGCACATCTTTTTAAGCAATTATATATAATACTGTTGCGGCATAGGTGTGCAAATGACTAATTAAATATGCATAATGCTTGTTATCTCTGAACGGTACGTCGGATATTCAAACTTCCCTTCGCTACATGAGCCTACTATGCCATAGGGTAGGGTGGGGTAGTTGGGGATTGGGGGTGGGGTGTTGCGGAGGTTGGGTGGGGTGGTTGCGGTAGTGTTTTTGGGAGGGGGTGTGGTGTTTTGCAATGAGTGTTGTGGATGGGTGGGGTGTTTCGGGTGTGGGAGAGTGGGGTTTTTTTTTAATTTTTCTTTTTTGGTTTTTTTAATTTTGCTTGTGTTTTGGGGAGGGGGTATGGTGTTGAGAGTGTGTTGGGGAGGAGGTATGGTGTTGCGGGTGTTGGGGAGGTGGGTTTGGTGTTGCGGGGTATTGGGGAGGGAGTGGCGTGTTGGGGAAAGGGGAGGCGTAATTACGGGGTATTGGGGTGGTGTGTTGCGGGGGGTGTTGGGAGTTGTGGACTGTTTGGGGGAGGGGGTGGTGTTTTGTGGGGGTGTATTTGTGAGGTGGGGTGGTGTTTTTCCGTGGTGTTGTGGGGGTTGGGTTTTTGCGTGGTATTGGGGACACGGGGGGGGGGTGTTTGGTTGTTGTAGTTGTTTATCCCATGTTAGTGATTCGCTACATTCGGCGGGGACATATTTTACTCATCGCATAAATACTATTTGCCATTGTTTTTTTCTTGATTTGAGGGTCCTCTAAAATTACTATAATAATGCGCTGTATTGCGACCGTCTGCACCAGCGGCGACCGTAACGGTTACCGACAATGCCGAATCAAACAGAATAGTCTTTTATCAAGTTCACCATACAAAGAAACCGACAATAGCAGATACTTTATTGGTTTTGTATCGTCCGCTTAACAAGACCAGATGGGAGCTTTGTTTACAACTTGTTACTCTGACGTCATTAACAAGGGGAACCTTGTCAAATCCAACTCCAGATCTTGATACGCGTTCGCCAAACGAGAAGCCCTGTCAGGTTTTGGGGATATTTATCCTTGAAATTTAACACTTTCCCGATGTTCACTTTAAAATATGTGTTGCGATATGATCCAGGATACTGTTGAGATACGAAAATGTAAGCAAATTAAGAATGTCACCAGCGTGTACATGGACATTTAAGAGAACTTTCCATTAGAACTTGAGAAAATTACAAAATTATCATTTTGAATGGCAATTTTTGGGCCACTTTTGGTGCATTTTTGATACTCATACCATCAGGAGAGTAGCTAGTATCTGCAGAAATTGTTCGGTGGTTAGTTTTTTATTTTTTTTTTGTAACAAAATGCCTAAATCCCCAAATTGCGTTCACCAACCCTAATTGAAATCCAGCAAGTGGTCCCACTGAGATTAGAAACAAGGACCCTTCACCCTTTGCTCAAGAGATAAGCTGCTATTAACCGCTAACCACCCACTCTCTTAAATCATTATTTTACTACTAACCAAGTTTTTAAATCCGGTTTTAATCCCTCCCGGGGGCGGCCGTATTCACCTCACATTTGCAGCAACCGCCCGTACTCCTTCCTTCCATTTCAGCCGATCAATGCATCCCTCCATCTCAACCCAACCCTCTTAATCTCCTCCTCCACTTGCTTTCTTCCATGTCTTCTTCGCACGTTCCCTTCCGCCTCCTCAAAAACGCCCACCTCAAACTCAAACAAAGCCCTTCTTAACACATCTCATATCCTTCCTCACCAGCCCATCCAACGTACACTATTTCCGCTTCGCCAACCGGTCCCACGCCTCATCCAAACCCACAATCTGCACCAAGGCCTCAGTCTTCATCCTGTCCATCAACTTCACAACCACTCATCGATCTCATCATTGCTCTCTCTGCCTCCTCAAAATCCCCATCTCATTTTCACTCAGACACCACGTCTCACTTCCATACAGCATCACTGATCTCACCCAACTCTTATACACCATCCTTTCATCTTCGAAGGAAATCTCTTCCCTTGCACACGGCCTCCCACTTCCCTAATCCTTCCACCCACCCCTACCTCCCTCTCGCTGTCACATCCACCTCACATCCACCACCCCCCTCCCACTAACTTATCCCTAGAATTGGAACTCCTCACTGACTCCACCTCATCAACAACTTTTCTCCGGTGCCACATCCCTCCATCTCCTTCTCCATCTTCTACACACAAAATCTCTGCCAAACTAGGGGTCTCTCCTCTTCATCTTTTGGCATCTCCCATGGATCCATTTTCCCACATTTCTGACACCACACTGAATTTGCTTTTACTCTCTTCCTCCACACACCCCGATGGGGCCAACCTTACCGCTACCCACCTCCCTCTCCACCCCACTCACCAGCACTTTGTCTTTTCCATGTTTACCTTCAGACCCTACTCTCAAAAGCTGCCTCTCATTTCCAAAACTTCTCCTCATTCCCTTCAATGTCTCACTCATTAAATCCAAGTCATCGCCGCATACGAACATCTCACTCAGCAACCTTTTTTTGCACTCTCTTTGAACTACATCAATCACAATTGCAAACATCAATGGGCCGAAAGTCCAGAACCTTGATGCACACCACCTTCACCTCAAACTCCTCGGACAAATCAAACAAAAACACATCATCACAAATGAAAACAAGTAAGTGACCCCACTCTAACTCTCGCTTTGGCTCATTCATGCAAACTCATCACTGCTCTAACCACTACTTCTGGTATCTCTCCTTCCCTCGTCGCCCACTCCATCACTTTCCTAGGTACCTTATCAAATGCTTCTCAAGTCTACAAAACACATTGCAACCTTCTTAAAATACACACTGCAATCTATCATTCCCTTCCCTGGCCATAAACCAATTTGCATCTCATCCACTTCCACTATCTTCCGAATCCTATTCTCCAGAACCCTCTCCACAAGCTTCATTGCATGCTCTAACAAGCTGCAATCACAAAACAAAACCCCTATATGCCCACAACTCATTGCATCCCCTTTCCCTTTAAAATTGGAATTACCACACCACTGCCACTCCCACGCAATCCTTCCCTATCTAACACTCTCTACCACTCCCATCATCACCCAATCCCTATCTCTCCACTTGCACTAATCATCTCAATACTCACCTCTGAGGATCCAACCGTCTTCCTTTTTTGTCATTTCCCCTTATTGCCCCTTCACCCTCTTCCCGACTGACCTCTTAACTGGCCCTTCCACCACATCAGCCTCTACCTTCTGATCCCACTCATTCTCCTCATTCATGATTCTCTCCATATGCTCTTTCCAGACTCTGCCTCTATCTTTCTCACTGAAATTCAACTTTCCATCACTTCCTCTCATACATCTTCCCCCTTCAACATCTCTTCCATCCTTTTTCATTGCCTTCACTATCTTATACACCTTATTTGGATTCTCTCTCAACTCACTCAGCCCCTTCTCTGCCTCCTCCTTCATAGCCTTCGCAACCACTTTCTTTGCTCGCTTCTTTAGCCTCTTATAGCTTACCTTATTCTCTTCCGTACCATTTTTTTCATATCCTTAAATGCATCCTTCTTTCTCGCTAACGCCTCCCTCACTTCATCATTCCACCACCCTGTATCTCTCCTGTCTCTCCTACCTTTTGTTTTCCCACACACTTCATCACATGCCTGTAACACCGCTTCTTTAAAGCACCCCCACAAATCTGACACATCATTCCCCACAAGCTCCCCTACTCTCATCTCAAAATTCTTTCTTGTCTCTTCTTCTTTCAGCTTCCATACTTTCCTCCTCTCATGCACTACCTAAAAAAAAAAAAAAAAAAAAAAAAAAAAAAAAAAAAAAAAAAAAAAAAAAAAAAAATTGCAATTCTCCTGGAATTACCTTAACATTCTTCAGAAATTTCCTCTTCCTCTTGCCTACTAACACAAAATCAATCTCTGTCTCATTACCTCCTGAGCTATACGTCACTTTCCTTTTGTCCTCTTTATTAAACCATGTATTTGCAACACGCATCTCTTTCTCATCACAAAAACTCCAACAACATTCTTCCTTCCAGATTCCTCTCTCCAAACCCCATTTCCTCCATGAACACCTTCGAAACCTTCGATCCTTTTCCCCACATGCCCGTTAAAATCACCAACACAAAAAACCAATTCACCGACACTTTGCACCTCCCATTCCTCCGCCAACTCATCATAAAACTGTTCCTTTTCTTCACGCTTCTTTCCACACTGCGGCGCATAACCACATATCAACTTCACTACCTCTTCCTCGAAAACCATTATAACTGTTATCACCCTATCGCTCTTCCTTCATACCTCCACCACCTTTTCACATAACTCCTTTTTCACCAAGACTCCCACACCCCCAATCCCTTCACTATTTCCTGACCACCACAACTTGTACCTTCTTCCCTCTACCCCCAACATCCTAGCCCCCTCATTTATTTTGTGTATTTATTATGTGTATTTATTGTAATACCTTGAGTTTCAATCGGCAGACATGAAATATGTGCAGTAAACTTAGAGAAGTAACATTTTGTAAGAAGCATATTGCAATGGATTTGAATGTAGTAATTCTACTGTATATTACTGAAGTGTGCATTATGATTACTTTGCTTAAGGTTGACATTGCCTTTAATTTATTTACTTGCAGAAATTGTTAATGTGAGTTCATACTTCTATCCTAGTGATGTCACTGGTGCAGTATCAATCTGCTCACAGGATCCACCACTCCCGTATGATGCTGGATTCATTTGTACCGTGTAAGTATCAGTTGAATAAGAGGTGAGATATCCTGAGAATTCCAACTTCCCAAAATTTCAAATCACCATATCTGAAATGTTAAGTGTTTAAGAAAAAATTGCTTATTTTACCAAAGTGGATGGCCTAATTAGCCTGCACTAAGCCATCCACAGGCCTGCCATATCATTGGCAGACCTGCCATCATGAAACTGATAGGTGTCACAGGCATGCCACATCAATTGGAGGGTTAATGGCAGGTCTGCCATACTTTGGCATGCCTGCCATTATCATTGGCAGGCATGCCATCCAAGCAATATGGCAGGCCATCCAAATGAGTATCACCTGACTAGGCCATCCAAACAAGTGGCAGGCCATCCAAGCAAGTGCCCAACATTAGATCATTTTGGCGGCAAGCTTTGCAGCAGTTGTAACATGTGTATGCATGATCAATAGAGTTTGCATCTGCACCATTACAAGACCAAATGGATTAAATTTTTGTTTGTACTGCATCCAGCATATTACAAGAACACCTAGAAGTAGACATGATATATTAGTGCAGCATAGTGAGTATTTATACTTGTGTATTGCTTACTTTGGTTGCTTGTGCCTTTGTGGTTCCAAATTCGGCAACCATGACTGCCAATGAAGTACATGAAATAAAACGGCTGAAGAGTATAAACTTGAATAACAATTTGGAAATTGTTGTCTTTTCCAGTGGAAAGAAAATCAACTTATCAATGCAGATATTATAAGTATTCCAGTTAAGAATGGATAAGACCAGTCTAAGACTTTTAGCTTGGCCTAGGCACGAGAGATAGGGCTACATCACTGCTTAGGCCTACCACCATGTAGTGTCAGTGCCAGTAATGTATAGGGCTAAACAAAGGATGGGTCAAGCCATTTTAGTGATCCTATAGGGTCACTGGTGACACTGATGAAAATATAGCAGCCTTTACGGCAATTAGGGTTAAGGGGGGTCTACGTTTTTTTACCACGACCTTCGACTGCAACTTCTTGACTTTACCAATATATTACTTATGCCTGTCGTATATAATATTGTAGCCCATGTTGAAAAGTTTTAAAAAATAATAATTATTTTGATCTTGTTGCCATGGTAACTGAACAGGGCCTCTGATTGGCTAAACACGGGAACAAACGTAACTGCTTACCGGTAACTTGCATAATTTACACCATAATGGGGGAAAAGGTGCATGGGTATAGTGCGCAGAAAACCATGGAGCCGGATTTTTGATATGGTTGCCATGGCAACCGGGAGCTGACCAATTGGGAAACTTTACGCCGTAATTCAAAATTGAAGCCCAAATTCAAAAATCCGGCTCCATGGTTTCACAGCCCTTGGATGCTTGAAATCTGCAAAATTTCATGTTAATACAACCTTTCGTTTTGCGTTACATTCGTTCCCATTTCATAAAAATCACGATTTTGACCATTTGAGATATATATTGAGCGAAACGTAATCGAAAATAATAAAATTTGCAAAAAAAAATATTAATTTGGCCCAAATCTTGGAAATAATTGTTAATTTATTTTAAAATATAAATTATTCCATTTTTAGTGCATTTTGGTGCAAATAGGGGATGATCTAATGGGTTAGATTATTTTTTTCAAATAATCGTCTTAAATATCACTGGGAGAGTGATAATAAAGAAATACATAAGAAATACTGTCGAGCTGAAAATTTTGAGTTGGTTTGATGCATAATGAATTTAATGTTTTAATGAATTAATTTTAAAAACCTAGTAATATGTGATCATAATAATAAAAAATTATATTTGCTTAAAAATCACAGGGTGAGTACTTTTTACATACAAATGTATACAAAAATGCATCAAACGTGCGAGACTTGCTTGCTTAAATCAAGCATAAAATTTGAAAGGAATGTCCTATTTACCTCAAACAAAAAGCAGATGAAAGCTGAAAGTTTACAATTAAAGGTCCATGGCCCGATTGCTAATAGCCTTGTCCCCAGGGACCCCAGATTTTACCAGAAGTGGTCAAAATGTTGGTATCAGAAGAAAGCTACTATTTTTCTCATTTTCCCTGTTAACTCTTAGGGCTAAAGGATGTTGGTTTGGATGTTATGAGCGAAAATATGCCCCAATTTGGTCAACCAATAATAATTTTACAGAGTACTCTATGGGGATTACAAAATCATGTTTTTAGCTCTATAACGTGAAAATGGGTTTGAAATATCGGAGCGAAACTTTACAGATGGGGTTTTGGGGTGAAGGCCATTCTATCAAGATGAACAATTTATAGACTTAAATCTGGCCATCCCCCCTTTAAGCTAGTAGACGCATTTTTTTTTCAATTTGAAAACATAGCCTAAGTACTTGCAAACTTTGACACTTGGCATATTTGAAGACTTTGATATTTAGTACCATTTCCCTTAATTTCATAAAAAAATTATAAAAATTCAACATCCATGTAATACACCCGATGCTATGTGGATTTTGAGGGAAAAAAACAAACAAAAACATGGGCTACAACCAGGAAAAATAACTTGATAGCCTCATTCTTTTAATTTAATGGTATGCATCACTGGCTTGCAATTAAGGTAAAATTATGCATTATACGAATGAACAGATGTGAAAAAGAATAGAAATTCAATAACATCTCGTCAAGGCGTGTGGTTACATAAGGGAATTCAAGTGACATGCCTGTGGCAGGCCATCCATTTGGCAGGCCATCCATTTGGCAGGCCATCCATTTGACAGGCCATCCATTTGGCAGACCATCCATTTGGCAGGCCATCCATTTGGCCTAATTTAAATATTTGGCCTGTGGACAGGCCTGTGGATGGCATAGTGCAGGCATGCCAAATAAATGGCCTGTCGCAGGCCTGCCAAATGGATGGCCTGCCAAGCCCCGGTGCAAAGCGGATGGCCTGCCAAGCGGATGGCCTGCCACAGGCATGTTCCTAATTAAATATTTCGGCCTGTGGAACAGGACTGTGGAAGGTGGGGACTAGTGCAGGGGTCTGGCAATGGTGCAAGGATTGCTGCCTTAGATCGAGAAAATGAAGGCCTGTGGAAGGCTTAGTGCAGGCAATCCACTGCTACTATAAATTCCTTACGATTTTGTCTTCACAACAGAGTCGATGAAGCAAGCTAAGCTAAGCATCTGAAATTAGATTGCGAACTTTGAATGGCTCTGGGAACTATAACAAGTCATGCAGGAATACATGTCAAAATCAACCAATGGGGGTTGTTTCATAATGTGTGACACTTTTTGACATACTTTTCTGACACCTTATGAATTCGCAAACCTTTAACGGACCTAAGGAATAAAACCCACACGTTTATGTGGCTTTATTCCGTTAAGGTTTCCAAATCATAGGGTGTTCAGAAAAGGATGTCAGAAAGCAGGTGGCACCTATGTGAAACACCCAACCAATTGGGCACTGCGGTAGTACACGGTTGGATTAGGACATATTTCATATCACCTAGTACGTTCCAATTCAAGCCTGACTTTTAATGCCTTGTCATTTTCTACGCTCGGTTTAGCAATATACCTACGATACCCCACTGAGAACAATTTGGCAACCCTGAGTGCGCACACGTCAGGGGCCAATGATCTAGCAACACTGATCTTCTCATTTGCTACGCTCATAGCAGTGGTGTGCTCTTAATGTGCCTTGAGAAGTTTGCCAATTTTCAGCGGATTTATAGCTTTTATTCACCTAACTACCAAAAATACGGGTGCTACGCTAGGTTTTGACCAATGTTTGGTGCGGTTCGCTGCTTCAGCCCATCCAAATTGTTGCAAAACTGCGTCCGTTTTTTAGGGGAGTCAGTGTTGTGGACATTCCGCAAAAGATGGCGGCTAGTTCACACGTATTACAAGTGTCTGCCTCGGGTAGACCCCTTCAAGTAATTCCCACATTCATCTAGCGCTTGAGTGGGGAGCTTGTGGTGCTGATGGTTCCTGAGTATTTTATCTCGCTTGTGCAAATAGGGATGATCTAATGGGTTAGAATTATTTTTTCAAAAATAATCGTCTTAAATATCATTGGGAGGTGATAATAAAGAAATACATAAGCTACGTTGCTGTTTTTCGCGGTCAACTTTCACCTGCTATTCTACCGGTAGGTACCGGTACGGACACCATTAAAGGTATAGTCGGCCATCGGGCGAAAGGTCATAAATCGGGTCTGCATCGGGAAAACATGGTCGCATCTGCTCATGTGCACGGGGGCGGTGTTTGAGCCCACACCGCTGCCTCCGTGGATTTACGGGTCTGCGGGTCAGTTATTGGTCTTCCCGTCACGGGGGCCACACTACCGTTATTACGGCCGGGCCTTACGTTCACGGGGATACTTAGACTGGTGACCTCTGTTTTAGCGGCCATTTTGGAAATTTACCGGTGGAATTGTTACCGCGTAGACTCATGTTTGGTTCCGAACTAAACATCAGCGCGCGGTGCGATTACCGTGTCAAGTTTCGTTCCAGAATTTCAAAACAAGACCCGAAACAGAGAAGTACGTGCTTTTCTATGGGAGGTAGGACTCAACCGCGTTTTTCTTCGGTTATTTTCCCCGTTTTGCGGGGGCTCCACTACCGTTGTCACGGCCGAGCCTTACCGTTATGGGGGATTTAGGCCGGGACACTTTTTACGACCAGCATTTGATTTGTGCAGACGATATTGTACTGTTAAACCGCGCATTTGTGTTCGAACTAAACATCGGCGGTTAGATTATAACAAATTTCATTCCATATTCCAACATACCCCGAAACCGGAAAAGTACAGCTTTTCTATGGAGTTGGCTCCAGCGGGATTTTTTGGCGTTGTTATGAGCGGGCATTACCGGTTTTCAACCGGTGTTTTGGGATAGGATGGACCTCAATTTGTATGTAGGCTAGCTGCTACTTAGAGGAGATCTCCGGATTATGGTTCCTAACGACTTGGAAGTTTCTCTCTTTTGTCTTTCCCCA
This sequence comes from Ophioderma brevispina, assembly GCA_023653785.1. NCBI lineage: Eukaryota > Metazoa > Echinodermata > Ophiuroidea > Amphilepidida > Ophiodermatidae > Ophioderma > Ophioderma brevispina. The sequence goes on along the minus strand of JAMKCH010078325.1, from coordinate 51,788 downwards.
GATAAGACATGGATTAGACTCAGAGACCGAGAAGGAGCCCAGCAAAACCCATTGTAGCGGTCGCAGCCAGGCTAAGGCAGACGTCAGAGCCGCTCTGGCCGAGGTTTTCCCGGCCGGACGCACCGCCCACCGAGTACCCCGCTCTCCACCGTCGGGAATACCGTGGTCACCGCGGAGCCGTTCGGGAATCCGAGGACGCCGCCGCCCAGATCACCGCAGATGCCGCTCGGGGAGCCGTGACTGCCGCCGAGATCACCGCAAGAGCCGTTTCCGGAAAGCCGTGGCGCCGTAGGGATCACCGCAAGAGCCGTTCAGGGAGCCGGAGCTGTCGCCGGGGGGACCACCGCAAGAGCCGTGCCGGAAGCCGTGGCAGCCGTTGGGACCACCGCGGGGGTGCAAAAAAGAGCCGTTAGGGAGGCCGGAGCCGCCGCAGGGATCACGCAAGAGCCGTTCCGGAAGCCGGGCAGCCGTCGGGGATCACCGCAAGAGCCGTTCGGGAGCTTGGAACCGCCGACAGGATCACCGCAAGAGCCGTTCGGGGAGCCGTTGACCGCCGTTGGGATCACCGCAAAAAGACGTTCCGGGAGCCGTAATCGAGCGAAGGAACCGCCGCCGGGATCACCGACGGTCCTGCCGCCGAGCTACCGACTCTCCACCACCGGTATGGTATCCCCGTCAGCGGGGGGGCCACCACTACCGTCTTAGGGCCGGGCCTTACCGTTCATGGGGATACTTAGATTGGTGACCCCTCTTCCAGCGGCAACACCACCGAAGCCGCGGGACCCCGCAAGCACCGGAATACACCGGAATACCGCGCAAGCGCCGGGATCATCGCAAGTACCGGGATCACCACAAGCGCCGGGATCACCCGCAAGCGCCGGGATCACCCGCAAGCGCCGGGATCAGCGCAAAGCGCGCATCATAGCCAAGCGCCGGCTCACCGCAACAGTACTGGGATCGCCGTTTAAGCGCCGGAGATCGCCGTTAGAGCGGATAACCGACAAAGACCGGGGTGGGGTCACCGCAAGTGCGTTCGCGCAGCACGATCACCAATTGGATCTACGCAGCTGCCGTTCCCGGAGCCGTTGTAATAGCAGATACCGTCCGGATTACCGGAGTAGCCGATCTGAGCCGTGGCCGCCGCAGCCGCAAGGATATTTACGACTGCCGCCAAGACCGACGGGATAGCCGAGACCACCGCTGGAGTAAATCACCCGTCGACCCAAGCCGCGGACTTCAGGGACCCAGCGTTGACCGCCGGGGGACAGCCATGATCGCCGGGGCGCCGCGACCCTCGGATAAGCCGGGACTTTCAGGGCAGCCACCGATCCAACGGCAGCCAGCGAGGCCGCAGTTAGAGTCCACCAAAGTGCCGTCCGCATAGGACGACTTCTGGGTCCAGGCAAGGTTCATGAAAAAGCGAGTTTTTCCCAGACGAGTGGGGGTGTTCATGGACGGCATCGGGACAGGAATTCTGCGGTGTTCAACCAACTCACGCAAGCCTCCCTCCTCAGACCACCATAACTTAACCGATCAAGCAAGAGGAACCTCACAGAGGATCCATCATAGGTCGGAAGTCCGGAAGGGTAGAAAAGGATCCTCACCTGGAGATGATCCGAAACTAGGGGAGGCATCACGTGATACCAGAGCCCCTTCAGTGGCGGCTTCTTTCCTTTTAGCAGTTGTGTAGAGAGGGGCACCCCGATCCAGTGGCCTGAACCTTCACCAGAGATTGACGAGCTGAGGAGAAGAAGGCTAGCTCAGGGGTAATCAAGCCCAGAGAAGCCGCGGCCGTACGTACCCCTCTTATCTCCCTTCAGGAAGCTCTGCGACACGCTCACCGGGAAGAAGAACCAACCGGAAGGAGGAAGGAACGTCCTCTACGGGCCCCACCATGGGACCAGAAGGGGACGCCGAATTGGGCGGACTGGAAAACCCTGGCCAAGGATGGTATGCGACTATTGAACGCATCTTCCTCACCTTCGCCCACCGACCTGATGAACGAATGTCTAGACCCTGTCAGTTGCAGATGCGTGAGGGGACAAGCAACTTCACTATATACACTCAGGGGCCTAGCGTTCTGGCCGGGGGGAACACCGCTGCAGGCTATATCGAGTAGTAACTCGCCTACGTGCGGAAGAGAAAAGTGAGAGTGCGCCCCACGCCCTCAACCTCCTGAGCCAGCGGGCAGTTCCTGAAGACCCCTACAGGACCTGACCTCTTCGGGGGACAGTTCAGCGCCTTACACGAGGAGGATCTCGAACAAGAAAGGCTCTAGGCAGTGCCTAGCGGAACGCCAGAAGGGAAGTAAGAAGGCGCGCAGGCTAGCCCAGGGGGCTCCTCAGCAGCAAGCAGCGGTGACCAACCGCAGACTTTCGTAAGTCAGGAATACATCAGAAGAACCAGGCCGATCCAAGAGCAACAAGGGTCAATCTCCCCAGAGAGGGCGAAGGATACCGAAGCAGAGGCAGCGGACGGCGGTGGATGCAACAAGGGTGATCGATCAGGAGGGGGTGGGGTCCGAGTGTGCGTCCCCCCCCAGAAGAGGAGGTGACTATCTCAGACCTCAGAACCTCCCCGTTTGGCGGTGGAGGGGTGGGGCGGGGGATACATTTTTACACGTTGGCGGACGGTGACTTCGAACTCGGGTTCGCGACACGAGAGTGGTGATCCCTAAGGCGTAAACAGACGGCAAGCTGCTTCAGAAGACGGGCGATCCTTCGGGTACCGTCCCGCGCTGTAGCATTCACCTCAGCGCATTGTCTCTCCCTCAAGGAAATCCGACGAGTGGGGCCCGATCCTCAACACGAAAGGCTCAGCCAGTTTTCAGTCAGCCTCTTCAAGTGGGGAGCCTATCAGCATTTCTCAAGGGACTCATCAGGGCCGGGGGAGCATCCACTTTTGACTTAAAAGGATGCTATTCACTCTACGATACATCCGTCACACAGGGATAGTGCTCGGTTTCCTATATCGACGCTCGTTATATCAGTTCCAGTGCCTCCCGTGCGGATTTATCGACACCAGTGTCCCGCACATTCACCAAGATAGTGAAGATTGTAGCAGAGTTCCTCGGGCGGAGAAGCCATTTGCCTTCGCCTAACTGGATGAATGGCTCCTGGGGCAGTCAAAACGCCTTCCAGGGAACAACTTCAACCTCCTTAGCGGCGCAATCGACCTTTTTAAGGGCCGACGGCTGATTTCAAGCGGGGACATAATAGCGGTTCCGACCGCGGAGCGCATCGCATTATACGACGCAGTGCGACGGGATCCTCATGAAAACTCAAGTGAATACTGGGCTTCTTCAGCCAGTATTGAAAACGCGGTGTGTCGGTATCAGCCGTAGATCGCAGTGCAAGTAGTATAGCTGGCTCGTCCTATCGCGGTGTCATATTCGCCGAGCCGGAGCTTCAAGAGTACTCCTGACGTCCCAACACGCACAGAAAGGAGCGGACTAGCGTACGGTGGATCTGCCGGATAATCTCCGCGGGGAAAACATACTCAACATCAAGACCATCCATTTTTCATCCCAGGACGGATGACATCTAGAGCGGCGTGGGGGAACCCAAGTAGGAGACACTCGCCTCACGGGAACTTGGACAAGGAAGTTGACCCAGCATCAATTACACGGTGGAGCTGGGTGCTGTTTATCTGGCGACGAGGCTGACTCTCCATCTGCGTCATAGGTGAGGTCACCTTCCTAGCCCGGTGCGAAACAAATGCCGGTCGTCTCTACTTAACAAGCAGGGGGATCCGGGAGTCGCATCATTTGCATACAGACAATCCTGGAGTGGTGTCTACGTCATCAGACCATCCTGATGACCATCCTCTTTCCAGCGTGGGTAGACAAACCAGGCAGATGCCCCGCGAGGAAGACAGCCGGGAGGGCAGGACACTTCGAGAGTCCGTGGGGTCGGTCGGTGGAGGTAGACCTCATCCCAAATATTGCAGAATGGCTTCTCTACGGGCTGGATCACCCCCACGTGACTGTAGCAAGCCGCCTCACGCCCAGCTCCCTACATTCCTGCGCGTGGACCTAGCTCCACCACCGGATATCGTTCCCCCGTCACGGGGGCCCCAATACCATTATTACGGCAGGGCCTTACCGTTCACGGGGATACTTAGAAATGGATATTGGTCTTCCCGTCATCGGGGCCCAACTACCGTATTAAGGCCGGGCCTGACCGTTCACGGGAATACTACCATGATAATACCTTCTCCAGCGGCACAATCATCCAAGCCGGCCCATCTGACTGAGAGCAAGGAGACCTAAACAAGGATTCTCAGACTATGTCAAGCAACGGTACAAGTGCAGGACAATCGCCAAGTGGACCCTCGGCGAGGAACACTCTCTCAGCCATTCACTGGGATTGGTGGAGGCATCAACTGGAACACACAGGTTCTAGTCGGGCCGCAGCGCTTGTCAAGATCGCATAAAGTGGGACGATTGCATCAACGTCCGCTCCGATCGATGACTATAGTGCCAGCTTGGACCCCTGCCACCAGTCCTCCAGCATCTCTGCAGTCCTCCTAGGAGCTCGTCTCCAGGCCGTCCTTGCGGACAACACAAGAGACTCTCTTCCTTGTCGCGCAGCATAGGCAGAGAGTATCGGCCACCCTTGATTTGCCTATACCCAAGAGAATCACTTCACCTTCACAGGGAACGCGGCTCGTCTTTTCCCGATCAGGCTACCTGGCCAAGAATCAATCTCTCAGCGTCACTCCACAGCCCGATATCCTCCCAGATCTCGACAAGCTTCAGGTTCCAGCGATGAAGACCCTGGTGTCCAGTTAGAGCCTGAAAGTTTTTACCCTCAGGCAGACTCACCCTATAGGGGGCTCACGACCAAATATCCTCACAATCAGAAGCCGTTGCGCCCTGGCCTCCAAGACGACATTAGCCAGATGGAACGTGGCAGTCAAAAGGAGAACCTAGCTAGTACGGGGGTCCGTCTTGTGGGGACGGCAAATAGGAGCTCATGACCATAAGATCTCAGGCGGCTGCGTGGGCTCCTTTAACCTGGGGAGCTTCTATACAAGATATTCAGGGACGCCATGGATGGGCTTGTCTTAACATTCCAATAAGTTTATCTCCGAGATGCCCTAGTACACAGCGGTTCGACGGCAGCTCGGATCCTGTTTTCAGCTTCCTCGTCATCAAAGCAAACTCCGCATATCAGTCGCAACCAGCTCCCAGTAGCCACTTACCACTGAAGGTAAGTGCATCTGTTATATATTGTTTTGTTCAACCCGTCTCCCGGCGAGATCATATCACCCATAGCTCCGTTGCCATTTATGGCCCGAGCACTCTGGTAGCTGGGTTGACTCTACCAGTTGCAATTTGTGGCATTAAGTCAGGCTTGAATGGGATGGGAACGTACTAGGAGATGTAGGGGATTCCCCCCTCCCCTCGGGGGGAGAGTATATCACCATAATCTCCATATAATTACCATTCAAGCTGACGCTCCACCTGTCCGGGCCGGATGTATACTCACCAATTGTGATGAGGGGTGGATGGTTCCAACAATACGACATCATCTCCCCCTCAATGTTGATGCCCGTTCATGTGTTTTGACCAAAAATAAACCTCCATTTTACATAATAGTTTTAAGGGGGGCATGCGGCCCGATTGAAGGACATGAGTTTTCATCTTATAGATTGGCCTTCACTCCAAATGCCACATCTGTAAATTTCGCGCCGATATGGTCAATCCGTTTTGATGCGATGAGCTAAAATGTGATTTTGTAAGGCCCATAGAGTTCTGTGTAAAATTAATATTCGGTCGACCCAAAATCGGGCACATTGTTGCTCTGACTTCCAAACCAAAATCCTTTGGCTTAAGATTTAACAGGTAAATGAGGAAAATAGTAGCTTTGCTTCTGATACCAAACGGTTGACCACTTCCGGTAAAAATCTAGGGCTTGGGGGAGTGAGGCTTCTGGGGACCGATCGGGCCATGGACCTTTAAAAATGGTAAATTCTGCATGTTCGCGTCCATTTGTTCTAAGTACAATTACATTTAATATTTTAGCTTCAATGGCAAAAAATTTTTAGTGCCACGTCGATTTGCGCACTATGTGCAAGGTAATGGATCTTTCAGAACCGTGTTTCATGGCATAATTTTCATCACCCCATCCCCCAGTGTCAAAAAGAAATTTACGTCACTGAGTTCCAAGAGTTATCTGGGTCATCTGTTTAGTGGCATTATGCTGTGGTCGGGGGGTGTGCTTTGGGGCATGGATGGATGAGTATTCAACAAAGTTGGGTAGATTATGGATGATATGAGATCATGACGTATATTTGTTAAAAAATGCTGATAAAGGTACTTTCAGGGGATTATAGTCACCAATAGATGCTAGGAGACTTATCTCGTCAGCGACCCCTTTCTTATGTTGTACATCATGACAAAATGATATTTGGTGAATATTGCGATCTTATTGTGAGATCTTATTGCATTTTCTGATCTATGTAATTACTTAAAATTAAAGCGTCCATGGGCACCGCGACGCTAATAGCCTCGTCCTCAGAAGCCCAAGATTTGTATGGAAGTTGGTTAATGGTTTTGGTAATCAGAAGAAAGTCACATTTCTCATTTTACCCTGTGAAATCATTAGAGCAAAAGGAAGTTGGTTGGAAGTATGAGCGAGAAAAATGTTCTCCATTTTGGCATCGACCACATTATTAATTCTTTTACAATGGTCCTCTATGGGCGGGCTCGCAATCAAAACAGATTGAAATATCGGGCGCGAAAACCGTTACAGATCCCTCAAGATAAAAAAGTCATATCCTTCAATCGGGCCATCTCCCCCTTAAAGTCCTGATAAACTGAAAAGTAATAAATCCAAGACATGGATGCTTATGTTTTTTGGGAGTTTCCGTAACCTGCACACATGACACATTTTTTTCTGACACACTAGAATTCGGAAACCCTACAAGGAATGAAAGCACAGGTTCATTTCGTTAAGTTTCCGAATTTCTAAGTGTGTCAGAAAAAGGGTGTCAGGAGGGTCAGGTTACAGACACTTCCATCTTTTTCTGCTGTTGGATGTCTGTATAGAATGCAGGCGGGTGACGAGAAGTGGCAGTGGGAGGAGGGGCAGTGGGGAACACAGGTTTTAAGCCATGTGAGTGATCAAATTAGGGTTTTAACCGAATGAGTTGTAATGTGGAATTGTCGTCCCCCCTCACTAAGGTTTTACCCTGGCACTGTTCTGTATGCAGTGACATGTGTTGTCTCTGATGTATGTTTGTATCATGTGATGATTGAGTTGCATGTATCGTACTGTACTAAAAAACATAACCTAACTTTAAACTCGGTACTAAGTTGGGTAACCATGGCTAACTTATGGTGCTGTGGTAATGTTTGAATGGGATATTTGCATGTTAAAGGGACAGGAGGAGGGGATATATTAGCGTAAAAGGGTTGCAACAACGAGTTTTCAAATAACAGGTGTCCATAACAAATGTGGTGAAGATTGGATTTTGCACGGTCTAAGGCTTATATCAAAAATATATTCTTTTGTTTTATTAAGTTTATTTCTGCAGGCGCCGCAATTAAAGGTAGGGAATCTTTTGAGTATCTATCTATATGAAATCAACTAAATATCAAGAAGAACAAATATATGATGACTGAAATCTATCGTTGCACTTTAAGATACTAATTTCTTGCAATTTGCACTGATCGGTTGTAGATACACCAAACTGAGAACATTTCGAAGGTTTATTGGACAAACTAAAACAAGAAAAGAAAAACTAGGTTTGAACTTGCCTGGCTATTGTAATTTTCCCCATAAAAAGCACGGCTTTGATTTTTAGTGTTGTGCATGACAGAAATTTCTAATTTTCTTAATGATTTTATGGCATTAATGATTGCCTTATTTCAGTTATTCACTTCAGGTTGTATCCATGACATTTAAGCAGTCAAGGTGTAAAAACCCGGTTTTTGAAAAAAAGAAAATTGGGCACTTCTATTGGAGAGAGGCAAGGAGACCTACAAACAAGGATTCCAGCAGGTCAAGTACCGGTAATGGTGCAAGGATCGCCAAGTGGACCCTCGGCTAGCAACTCTCTCAGCCATTCATCTGGGATTGGGTGGAGGCATCACCGGAACATCACCGGGTATAGCTGCCAGCGCTTCACGATCGCATCAAGGGAACGCTTGCAGCAACGGCCGCCCGATCGATCTCTAGTGACAGCTTGGGACCTGCCATCAGCCCTCCAGCATCTCAACAGTACTCCTTATGAGCCTCTTCGCCAGGCGTCCTTAGAGGACACCACCAAGGACTCTCTTCCTTGTGCCGCAGCATCAGGCATGGGTAAAAAGTATCGGCCACCCTGATTTGCATATACCAGCGAATCATCTCACCGTCCCAGGGAACGCCGCTCGTCTTCTTCCCCGATCAGGCTACCTGGCCAAGGAATCAATCTCTCAGCTTCACTCACAGCCGATCATCCTCCCAGATCTCCGACAAGTTCAGGTTCCAGCGAATGAAGGACCTGGGTCCAGTTAGGAGCCTTGAAGTTTTACCTAAGCAAGACTCAACACTATAGGGGGGTCACGACCAACTTTTCCCACAACTCAGAAGAAGCAGTTCGCCCGGCCTCCAAGACGACATTAGCAAGATGGATCGTGGAAAGTCATAAAGGAGAGCCTAGCTTGTACGGGGGTTCGTCTTGCAGGGACGGAACATAGTGAAGCTCATGACCATAAGATCTCAGGCGGCGGCTTGGGCCTACTACCGGGGAGCTTATATACAAGATGTCATGGACACAATGGGATGGGCTTGTTCTTATACATTCCAACAAGTTTCTCTCAGAGATGCAAGAGTACAAAGCGGTTGACGGCAGCTAGGATCTGTCTTACGTCCCTCGTAATCACAGCAAACCTCCGCATCTTCCAGTCGGCACAGCTCCCAGTAGCACTTTACCAACGGAAGTCGGTTTAAGTGCATCCTGTTATATATTGTTGTTACCTTCTCCAGGGAGATCATATCACATAGCTCCGCTTGCCTTATGGCCCGGCACTCTGATATCCGGGTTGACTCTACCAGTTGCCATTTGTGGCATAAGTCCGGCTTGATGGGAACGTACTTAGGAGCTGTGGTGATTCCACCCCCTTTCCTCCCCGGGGGAGAGTTCATATCACCATACTCTCCATATATTACCATTCAAGCACTGACGCTCCCCACCTGTCCGGGCCGGATGTATCCCCCCAAATATTTTGAATGAGGGGGGGGGGCGGTCAATACGATCATCTCCCCTCAATGTTGATGCCCGTTCAAGTGTTTTTGGACCAAACACCTCATATTTTACCATAATAGTTTAAGGGGGATGGCCCGATATTTAAGGGACATGAAGTTTTCTCTTAATAGATGTGCCTTCACTCCAAATGGCCCATTGTAATTTCCCGGCCGATGATATTTCAATCCGTTTGATGCGAGAGCTAAAATGTGATTTTGTAAAGCCCCATAGATCTGTTTGTCAAAATTAATATTGGTCGACCAAAATCGGGCACATTTTTGCTCTGAACTTCCAAACCAAACTCTTTGGCTCTAAGATCAAGGGGTTAAATGAGAACAAATAGTAGCTTGCGTCTGATACCAAATGTTGACCACGTCCGGGAAACTAGGGCTTATGGGGAGGATGAGGCTATTTGCGATCGGGCCAGGCCTTTAAAAATGGTAAATTTCTGCATGCTTCGCGTCCATTTTTCTCTAATTACAAACTTTAATAATTTAGCTTCTAATGGCAAATTTTAGTGCACTTCGTGCGCACATGTGCAAGTAGTTAATGATCTTTTCAGCAACCTGTTTCATGCATAACAATTTTCATTCAAACCCATCCAATGTCAAAAAGAAAATTTAGTCACTGAGGCCAGGTTATCTGGTCATCTGTAGTGGACATGATCTTGTGGTGGGGGGGGTGCTTTTGGGGCATGGATGGATGGTATTCAACAAAGTTGGTTAGATTTATGGATTGATATGAGATCAGATTGTAATTGTTTAAAAATTGCTGATGCAAATGTTACTTCGGGGATTATATTCCAAAAGATGATCAGAATTATTCTCGTCCGACCCCTTTATGTTGTTGTACATCATGACAAAAATGATATTGTGATATTGCGATCATGTGAGATCTTATTGCATTTTTCTGATCTATGTTAATACTTAAAAATTAAGGTCACATGGCCCGATCGCTAATAGCCTCGTCCTCAGAAGCCCAAGATTTTACTGGAAGTGGTCATTGTTTTGTATCAGAAGAAAGTCACTATTTTTCTCATTTACCCTGTGAAATCTTAGAGCCAAAAGATTTTTGGTTTGGAAGTTTGGTTTGGAAGTTGAGCGCAAATGTTCTCCATTTTGGTTCGACCAATATTAATTTTTACAAGGTAACTCTAGGGGGGTCGCATCAAAACAGATTGAAATAATCGGCGCGAAACTTTACAGATCCATCAAGATAAAAACTGCAGATCCTAAATAGGGCCATCCCCCTTTAAGTCATACTGAAAAGTCCTAAATCAAGAATGGATGCTTATGTTTTTTGGGGTTTCCGTACCCTGACCCCTGACAATTTTTTTCTGGACACACTTATGGAATTCGGAAACCTACAAGGAATAAAGACAGGTTTATTCCGTTAGGTTTCCGAATTCTTAAGGGTGTCAGAAAAAGGGGTCAGATGGGGTCGGTTACAGACCACTTCCATCTTTTTCTGCTGTGGGATGTCTGTAAGCAAAAAATGCAGGGGTGCACGAATAAGGGGCGGGGGGGAAACAGGTTTAAGCATGGCGTGATCAAACTTAGGGTGTGGGTTTTATTTGTTAAACGATATGAGTTAATTTGTAATTTTTGCCCCTTCCATAAGGTTTTACCCTGGCACTGTTCTGTATGATGTACATGTGTGTCTCTGATGTATGTTGTATAAGTGATGAGAGTCATTTATCTACTGTAATACAAAACATAACCTAAACTTTAAACCTGGTACTAAGTTGGTAAAACATGGTTAATTCTGGTGCTGTGTAATTTTGCATGTGGATATTTGCATGTTAAAGGGACAGGAGGAGATTATTAGCTTAAAGGTGCAACAAGAGTTTTCAAATAACAGGTGTCCCTAAAAAATGTGAAGATTCTGATTTTTGCACTGGTCTAAAGCTTTCTATCAAAAATATCATCTTTTGTTTTCATTTTAAGTTATTTCTGCAGCCAAATTAAAGGTAGGGAATCTTTTGAGTATCTAATCTATATGAAATCACTACATATCACAGAAAATATAGATGACTTGAAATCTCTCGTTGCACCTTTAAGATACTAATTTCTTTCAATTTGCACTTGATCGGTTGTAGAACACCAACTGAGAACATTTCGAAGGTTTATTGGACAAACAAAAAAGAAAATGAAAAACTAGGTTTGAACTTGCCTGCTATTGTTATCCTCCCCATAGAAAAGCACGCTTTGATTTTTATGTTGTGCATGACAGAAATTTCTAAATCTTCTTAATGATTTTATTGCATAAATGATGGCTTATTCAGCTTATTCACTTCAGGTTTGATCCAATACATTTTTAAGCATTCCAAGTGTGTAAAAACCCGGTTTTGAAAAAAAGAAAATTGGGGCACTTCTTTTTGTAAATGTCCTTGTGTGTCTTTACCAAATGTTACTAATGTTTTGTGTGGGGCTAAATGTGGATCATGTAATTTTTTTTAAAAATTGTGAGTGGTATCACAATTTTGATTTGATTTGATCATTTGGACTATTTTCTTGATCAACTCAAGAAGCCCCTACAGCTACAGGAAGCGTATTTTCATTGGGATCCATATAGTTCCTGAACAGATTGTGACAGCCAGGGGTGAACACCCTAATTAGTAAATTTGCAAAATAACAATGGCTCATTGAAGTCCAGATGTTATTTACATCATTGACCCATCCTTAGACTGACAATCTATGCCACTGTACCATTTGTATCCTTATCTGTGTATATTAGCGGACAAGATAGCTCAATCAGGTAAGCGCTAGACTCCAGTGTATGCTCATCCATGCGTATAGGCGTGCGTTCGAGCCCTGTGAGATTCAGCTATCTTGTAATTTCCCTGGACAAGAAATTAACCGCTTAGTTGTCCCGATTTACCCGGCTGCGATGGTTATCTCGATGTATGTTTGCTGAGAAGGGAAAGCGCTGATCCCGATCTGCTGCATCCCTTGAAATGATGCTAAATGGTTTATGGTATGGTTGGGCCACAGTGATCAGCGACCATTTGTGAAAGCGCTTAGAGGCAAATAGCATAAGGCGCTATATAAATCTCTGCTATTATTATTATTATTCACAGTATCATCAATCACAACTATAATTTGCAATTCTTACACTGTGAATGCAGAGCCATTTTCTATTTTTCTAGTGAGAGGATGCCCAAAAGAAGCACTACATTGAAGTCAATATTATTAACTTGTGTCACTCTAGCGCACTGTTCAATTTGAAGACTGCTCTGCCCAGTGGAAGATTTAGATGAAGTCTATCTTGGGGGGGGGGGGTGAATTTAAATTTTAGAATAGATTGAATCATTGAATGTCAAAAAGTAAGCTCTATAGGAAGTCAATATTGACTATAGGAAGTTAAGAGGTCACTCTAATTCACGTACTGTTCCATTTAAACTCTTCACTAACCCACTCTAGCTACAATTAAGTCCTCCAAAAGGGAGTGTGGATTCCAAATGGAATAGCCCATTGGATAACTTTTCTCTTCTATGAGATTTAGCTGGAAATTATGCTCCAGGAGCATATGGTCATGGAACATATAAGTAATCTGGAGAAATATTCTAAGTCACATGCTCCAGGAGCATATGGCAAATATGCTCCTGGAGATGTATTTGACTAAGAATATTTCTCCACTGCTCCAGGAGCATATTTGTCATATGCTTCCAGAGCATTGTTCATTCAAATATGCTCCCAGAGCATATTCAAATATGCTCCCATTTGACTTTAAATATTTCACCAGATTATTTATGCTCCAGGAGCATAGTCAAATATGTTCCTGGAGCATATTTGACTTAGAATATGTTTCAAGATTATTTATGCTCCAGGAACATGTGCTCCAGGAGCATATGCTCCTGGAGCATAATTTTGGGCCAAGATCGCATAGAAGTGATAACTTCATGCATCCCTTCTGTAGAAGATTAGGGTCAAGTCTTCCACATGGGAAGTAGAAATAGTACACAAAAGGGCAATAACCTAATATAGCCCCATAAAACAAAATAAAGCACAAGGCAGCTATTTATTAATAGTAACATTATATGAATATCCAAAAATAGCTGCTTTATGCCATTTTACGGGACTATATCAGGATATTACTGACAAAAGATGTAAACGATGAATTGTTTGTAGAGAAGTAGTTTAATTAAAGGCTGACTCAGGGATTTCCTGAGGAGGGTTCCCTCAATTTTCAAACAAGTTGTGTGTTTTGAATTATATATAATGCTTGTTTATATACTAATAGCCTGGGAGCTAGCAAACATTTGTAACACATCTCAAGTACAAAAGGTTTGAGTGATTAAATATGTTGACAGCCTGACAGAGACCCCTGAAATATGATTCTTAAGTGCTGCAAATGGTGGCTTAAGGAGAGGGGGCCAAGACAAAAATATTCACTGAATATTATTCAGGCCAGGTGAAATGCATCTACTGCAATTGTTTCTGCATATTCAAAAACAATTTCATTGCTTAGAAATTACACAATTTCCAGGCAGTAAATGTAAGTAAAACAGTGTGTCCAAAAAACACTCAACACTTGGTGCCAGGCGCCATAAGTTTTGAACAAAAGTATGCGACTACTTGTTATTTGTTGTACCGTAAGGTAATATAGGACTTTCAGCTAATGTTGCTAAAAAGTTCATAAAGATAGCTTCAATATTTTTTAAGATATGTCCCCAGAAATCCAGTAACCTGCAGGACCCATTTTACCAAACTGAGGCGCTAGTAACTACAAATGCGGCACTGTATAGTTTTGGCGTGCAGAACCATCAATATGAATCTCTAAGTGCAACACCTTCCAACCACCATTTTCCTTTCTTAAAGTGACAGGAGGAGATTTTTTTAGGATATGAATTTCTCTCATATTTCACTGGATCGGTTGTAGACCACCTACCGAGAACGTTTGGAAGGTTTATTGGACAAACAGGTGCAAAGAAAACCACAAACCTTGTTTTGGACAAACAGGTGCAAAGAAAACCACAAACCTTGTTTTGAACTTCCCTGCTATCGTAATCGTTCCCCATAGAAAACCATGCTTTGACTTTCTGTCGTGCATGACAGAAACTACTAAATCATCATCTTGTTACATAAAGACGGCGTATTCGGCTTATTCACTTCAGGTGTGATCTAATACATTGGTAAGCATTCCAAATATGTAAAAAACCTAGGTTCGAGAAAAATTGGGGGCGCTTCTTTCTGGAAATCTCCTCATGTCTCTTTAAATGACAGGTGCTGCAAGAAACATTAACATATGAATGTTTCCATTGGTAATAACAGCTAATAAACATGCATTACACTTAAAGGGGGATGGCCCGATATAAGGATTTGAAGTTTCCATCTTGATAGATTGGCCTTCACTCCAAAACCCCATCTGTAAAGTTTCGCGCCGATATTTAAATCCGTTTTGATGTGAGAGCTAAATATGTGATTTTGTAAGCCCCAAAGAGTACTGTGTACAATTAATATTGGTCAACCAAAGTGGGGCACATTTCCAAACCAAACATCCTTTGGCTCTAATATTTCACAGGGTAAATGAGAAAAATAGTAGCTTTCTTCTGATACCAAAATGTTGACCACTTCCGGTAAAGCATGGGGCTTCTGGGGACGAGGCTATTAGCGATCGGGCCATGGACCTTTAAAAGATGGAATTAGGCATGTATGATTAACAAATTAGCATTGGATTAGAGCTAATCAATCATCATCGTTTTGTGACAGTACACAAAGGGTTATCTTAACCTAAAATTGAATGACCGAATGAAAATATTGATATTGTTAATGAGTTTTGTGTTGAAAACATGTTTTACTTTCATAGAGTTAAGAATGTGACAAGCATGTTGCAGCCCAACTCATATGTAATTTTATGTAACATGGAGTTTGTCAATGACCATCTTATTGTCTTGAAATGTATTTTATCACCAATAAATTAATGCTTTATCATTACCAGTATAATAATAATAAATGTAAATGCAGTTATTTGATCAAGTAGAAGTTATTCTGCAAGAACAGAGGATTCAAAGCACTGTTGCCTATTATTATGCTGCCCTCAGGAAATTGTCACAATCACTTCGCTTCACCTAGGCCGGCAGATGGCCAAGCGCACAATCCTATCAACACTTTGTAATATTCCCCATAACAGCTACACAAATATCGATGGGGCAAGCGAGAAGTGCCTTGCCCAAGTGTATAACACGATGGCCGCAGTGGGGCTCGAACTCACAAGTTTTAACAATCTAATGATTGTGAGTCCTGTGCTTTTTCACTGACCACACATGCTCTCCAAGTATTATCTAAATTGTGTTAGTAAGTAATATCTCAATTGTTTTTTTTTTCATTCTCAGTGCTCTCTGTAGCATCATTATATTGGTGGCTGTATTTGGTGCCCTCTATGATGCAGTCCAAAAGGTCAAATGTCAAGAATTGAATTCACCAATGCTACAGTTACATGGTGAAGATGACTTCATTGAAAGCAACCAGTCATACCAGAATGAAGAAACAACCCCTCTGCTTCGCTCATTTCACAATTCGAGTAGGGACGACAATACTTTGCAAGAAACAGGCGAACAAAGTAAGGATGTAGTCAGAAGAAACAAATAGTTAAAAATACATATTCAGGTCAGCTCAGGTCTTCTTTGATAGTAACCCAAAACTAAACATATTTTTAGCAAATCTGTGAAAATTTTTTAAAGAAGCTGATTTCAACTGATTTTGGTAGGTAAAGGTGTCAACATTTGCCAAAAAAAGTGAGTTATCGTAGGGGGTGGGGAAATTGGTTTTTCGGGAGTCAAAGGTCAATAACAGGGGTCAAATTTTGAAATTGATCCAATCATGTTGAAAAGTATATCAAGTTTATTATAGTTTAATCATAAGGATTCCAAAAAGGTATAGTTTGTACTATCTGCGGCCGAAAGTTTTGGAGTTATAGGCTAAAGGATCATTTTCAGTTGTACAGGGGTCAAATTTTAAAATTACTCCGATTTGGATAAAAAACTGTGCAAATTATAGATGGAGCTCATAGGATAAAAATAAGGAATAGTTGCTTAGTTCCCAATATAGGGGGCACCAAAGGTCAACATCCATTGCATTCAATGGGGCTTGACCTTGTTTCCCCCCTACTTCGGTAAGTAAGCATTTAAGACACTCAAAACTATTCCTTATTTTTATCCTGTGAGCTCCATCATATAGGTTGTTCAGGGATAAGTAGTCAAAGGTCATTAAAGTCTGACTCAGAGATTTCAGAATATAATTTTTTAATATATTAATTAAAAATAGTCAACTAGAACTAAAGATAGTCACCTAGAATGCTCAATTCCAAAGTTTGAGATGAATCGGATTTTTCGTTTTGATGCAGTAAACATTTGTGTATAACAGTGCCATAGGATACTGTGTATAACAAAATTTCCGGATCCGGAATTTTTAAACAAAGATGTGATTTTCTATATGAAGGACTTCGATTTGAGCTTAGCTATTTCACACAGTGATTAGTATATGGACAAGCATTATGTACATGGAAAAAAACACAAATTGTTTGAAAATTGAGGGCGCCCTCATCGGGAAATCTCTGAGTCAGCCTTTAAGGGGGTCATTTCTGGTCTGAAAGCCAAAAAATGTGAAAAATATTCAAAAAATCACTGTTCTTACAAATTACACAGCAGAGTGACGTCGTTGACACACATGCATTGTTACCAACAAGGGTCTTTGGGTTGTCCACAGTTTCGGGATCAAAGGTCATTAAGGGCTCACTTCTGGTCAAAAAACAAAAATATTAAAAAATATTCAATTTTTTAATCTCAAGATTCAAACATAGTAGAGTGACATAACTTTCAGGTATGCATTTATGTTGCCCATTGTATGCAAGGTATTTTTTGGGTCAAAGGTCATTTACAGGTCACTTCCGGTTTTCAGCTAAATAAATTCAAGATTTTTTTATCTCCAGAAATAAGAATAGTGGAATTTTTTTATTTGCACTGGAACAATGCA
Source organism: Ophioderma brevispina (assembly GCA_023653785.1). Lineage (NCBI taxonomy): Eukaryota > Metazoa > Echinodermata > Ophiuroidea > Amphilepidida > Ophiodermatidae > Ophioderma > Ophioderma brevispina. The sequence continues at coordinate 34,578 of JAMKCH010078325.1, read as the reverse complement.
TTTTGCCGGTGTCCATGAGGTTGTTTTTAATTGGGATCCAAAGGTCATTAAGGGCGGTTAAAAGGTTATTTTTGCAAAAAAAATACTAAACATAAGACCAAATTGGTTATACTCAGACTACAGAAGACAGATAAAGCCCAATTATTGCTACAGTGAGGTAACATTAATGGTAGGGAAGGTCTATGGTAGTCTCGTCCCCAAAGGTCAAGTTTCAAGGTCAAAATCTAAAACAAGCTCCGATGAGGTGAAATTTGTCAGGGATCTATCTAAAGGCCCAGCCGAGATGCTGTTCACATGTAGCGCCAAATGTCCGGTTTGTCATGAGTTGGGCGATGTCAGATGGATCCTGCTGGATGTATCGAGCAATCACATCAATGTAGTTAAAGGGGCGACGACCACGTGTTTTGGCACGGTTACTTCCAACTGTGACGTCTGAGACTACTGATCAATCGCACGATGACAGTGACCAGGACAAATCATGCACGGCGTTGGGCAACAGAAGATGAATTGGAGGGATATATCCTATATAGCTGTGCTTTGGTCATGTAATCACGCCAGGATATGTTTGGACACTCGCATAAGAAGCTTGGTGTAGGTACCATCCAGTCTATCCTGTAGTTTCTTCTTCATGGCCAGGTCTCAGATCCATAAAACAAGATACTTCTACACGGCTCTAAAGAATTTAGCTTGGTTGACTTGGATGATCCAGATTGCCAAGTGGTGTAGTTTATTGCAGGCATTCCAAGATTATGCTTTGCGGACAGGAAGTCTTTCTTGCTGTTCAGCAACATAGGACCTAGATACTTGAAGTCCTTGACCTCTTTGAGTGGCTACCACTGTAGTGCAGATAGTGTTGATGATCATCTCCTTCATGACGCGTATATATTCAGTCTTCTGCATTAGATGTAGGCCGACTGTTTTCTGTAGCATTCTCGAGTGCTGTTAGCAGATCTCGTGCACCACACATCAGATCAGCTGTTAGAGCTAGATCATCTGGGTAGTCAAGGTCCGTGAGATACTGACTTTGGTGATGTCTGAAACGCTTGGGTTTGATGGTGGGTCCCTTGACGTTCATGATGTCAATTAGACTGTCTGAGGATGTATCAACCACGATACAAAGAGATGGGAGCAAGAGTATCTACCTGGAGGATATCCAGAGTAGTTGTTAGGAAATCCTTGTGGGCCATCCATGGTCTGCACAAAGATATATGGGTTATCATTACATTGCTGGCAATTGCCTTGACCGTCTCATCTGGGACCACCGTAGTATAGTTGGCGAGAATATGCAGCATTACATCCCTGTGTACACTGTCAAAACGCCGTTGGACAAAAATCTACAAAACACAATGGAGGCTTTTCTCTTGGAAATTACTCAACTTTTCTATGATCCTTCTAGGGCAAGGATCAGGAATATTCCTCGGACATCAGAAATACAGAGCAAGTCAGAGTTGACCCCAGCGGTTGGACCCCCAGGGGGTTAGGTTATAGGGGTGAAAAGGTAAATCCCATGATTAGTTTGAAACTAAATTACATGGTATAAGGTTCCTCGTAACATTGTTAATCATAAAAATAAATTTAAGGGGACAGTTGTGGACATATTGGTCAAGTTACAGGGGGTCAAAGGTCAATTCACCTCAAGGGTCATTAAGGGGATCACCATTGACTAATTAGGACGTTCGTGTTAATCTGTTCCCAAGGTCTAGTTAATTTTAAACTGATCTTGGAAAAGTTGCATTGAAATTGTGTGTGAATGTTTTTATTAGGGTAAAACCGACTGGTCTGTCCTGGCACAAGCGTCTACTCTTTGAAGTGTTTCTAGAATTAAAGATAACAAGATAACAGGTTTTTAAACAAAATAAGAAAACATCCAAAATAACTGAAGAATTTTGTAATGAAATTAAATTAATTAATTAATCAATCGCATCTGTGAGGAAAAATATTCTATTGAGAGCTGTTATTAACATGATCAAAAGTATGTGTGGCGTTTATAAGAAAATGTCAGAATCCTCACAAATATTATGTTTTCAGTTCCGTTAGCAGTGAATTGTTGAAAAAATCAAGTATATTATATGTGCATGCTTACCTCAAAGGACTGATAATAAATAATTGTCAAAAAAGTCAAAATGTAAGATATTTGGTGGCCTACGTAATCACAAGTAAATAATATAAATAAATTGTAGGTTTTGATTTTTTTTATTGTGAAGAAGAAACTGTTATTGATATGTGTTCTTAAAGATGTTTTTGTAATTAATTTTCACCTAACATGCATAGGCCGACATTGTATTTCCTTATAGGCTATATTCTTATTACAAAGTTTCATTTGCTTTTTGTGTCTCGCCTTGCTTTTGAGGACAGACTGACTGGGTTTGCAGTAGTAGTGGCTATAGCTGGGGCTGCTGGCCCTAAACAAAGGTTAACAAAAAAATTGCCCTTTCTCACATACGCAAAACATGATTAACTTCATACTTGGTCAAAAGAAACACTGACACAAGGCTCAGATGTGTGGTGTAAAACAAAGTGACCTTGATGACCCTATGTGAAACTTTGACCCACATTTGTTGAAAATCATTTAAACTACTTTTTTGGTACATAAGATGATACGACCACCAAAGTACTCAACAGAACCGCTGACCCAAGGCCTTTATTGGGTGTACACAGCTTGACCTTTTGATGACTTATGTGACTTGGCCCAATTTAATTGTCACCGCCCGCACTAGTTTGGAACGGGGACTATGAAATGAGCAGCGTCCGTTCGGACCGTCTGTCGTTTGTCCGTTCGTCGATGATAAAATTGTTTAACACCCACGGTGTAATGGCATTATCTTGAGTTCCGTAAGTCCGTATAATGATGTATTGGGAGGGAATTGGGCTGAAGAGTTCTTCGACCTGATTAGAGTTTGGGGCGTCTTTCGGCAAATTGAGTGGCAAATGAGCTAATTAATATGCAACAACGCGTAATTGCTAAGTTTTTGAAACGTTACTGCGGATACTCAAAATTCCTATCCTGCGTTGCATGAAGCCATCATGGTGCACATCTTTTTTGCAATTTGAAAGTCTGTGATATATGCGGCGTAGCCCGGCTTAGGTAGGCAAAATGAGCTAATTAAATATGCGTATTGCTGTATCTCTGAAATGGTACGTCAGATAGGCAAAATTCCTTCCACTACAATGACTACTATTCCATGGATCGGGAGGTGATGTGTAGGTGTTGGGAGGGGTCCGTGTTGCTGGGGTGTTGGGGAGGAAGTCGGGTGTTGCGGGGTGGTTGGGGAGGGAGTGGGATTTTGCGGGGTGCTGGGGTGTTGCAGGGTGTTAGGTTTTGCAGGGTGTTGGAGATGAAAGGGTGTTGCGGGGCTTTGGGGAGGTGTTGGGGGGTGTTTGCGAGGTGTGGGGAGGGGGGTGGGGTGTTGCGGGGTATTGGGGAAGGGGGTAGGGTGTTTTGCGGGGTTGTCGGGAGGGGTTGGGTTTTGTGATGTGTTTGGGTGTTGTGAGAGTTGGTTTGGGGAGGGGAGTGTGGTGTTTGGGGTGATTGGGGAGGGGGTAGGGTGGTTGTGGCAATGTTAGGGAGGGAGTGTTGTGGGGTGATGGGTATGGGTTGGGTGTTTTGGGGAGGGGTGTTGCATGGGGGTTGGGGGTGGATTGTTGCACGGTGCTTGGGAAGGGGGTGGGTGTTTTTGTGTTCGGGTGTTGTTTTTTTGCGGGGGTTGTGGAGGGGGTTGGGTGTTGCGGGGGTCGTGGAGGGGGGTAGTTGCATTTATCGCATGTTCGTGATCGCAATATTCGGCGGGGACATTATTTTACGCATCGCGTTAAATACGAGTTCGCCTTGTTAAAAAATCAAGCAAAGTTAACAATTATTTCTCACAGAAATGCATTAACTGCTTACCCTTCCATACTTGGTCGAAGACCCACTGGCCCAAAGGCCCCAGATGTGGTGTAAACAGTGACCTTTGATGACCCCGATGTGTACTTTGACCCCATTTGTGAAAGAATGTTGTCCCCCCCCCCATTGTCTTTTGAATTTGCATCACATTGTAGGCTACTGCATCATGATGCTCTGGTTTTTACCTCAAGAGCTTGAGAAAATTCAAGCAATTCCCTATCAAATTCCCCAGACTTGTTTGGTGTTGCATTCGCAGTGTCTTGTTCTATTTGGGACACCATATACCTGGGAAAAGGGACAATACTGACATTGGTCTTAAGAATCCTCATAATGTTCAAGATTTACGAGAGGTTTCAGAACCAATTTACATAAACCCTGTTGTGAACATCTGCGGTGCTATTTGTGTCAGCACCATTCTAAATGCTCTCGTATACTCTCAACATTGTCCTGGAATGTAGGACATGCGATCCATTAAGACTAACACGCACATCACTTTCTTTTCGTTGCATTCTTTTTTCGCCTTGTAATTTGCCCCACTTGGGGTGGCACCATCGGAATTGCGTCCACTCTTCGGCCACAACAAGGTAAACAAAAGCATAATGTTATCACTTTTCATGAGACTCAGTTTGAGATTGCCAGTAGTAAAGAGTCATATAAGATATTGTGGGATTCATGATTAAAAGGCGTCATTAAAAGATACTGTCAAAATTGCTAAGATGGGCTTTTCGTATATATAGAAATTGAGGCATATTCACCAAAGTTGGTACACTGATTGTTGTGAATGGATTGTATGGTGGATTGTGAATAAAAGGGTCATCAAGAGCTCATTCCCAAACATCTGAAGGTGAGATAGAATAATACTAATTAAGTTTATCATACAGTTAAAATAACATCTGTGAAAAAACAGTAAAGCACACCTTAAAGGTGCACGAGAGATTCAAGTCATCCATATTTTCTGTGATATGTAGTGATTTCATATAGATTAGATGCACAAACATATCCCCTCCCTTTTTTGGTTACAGAAATAAAATTAGCTGAAAACAAAAAGGTGATTTGTAAGGCTTATATTTCAATAGAAAATAGGCTGAATTTCGTATTGCTCATATACGAAATTAGAAAATAGAAACATTTTTGTACAAAAGAAACAGTTCTCAGCTTAATTCCTTACAGATGGGGATATTTTTGTATAACGTTTACACGTGCCACAAAATCAGAATTTTCACATTTTTTGTGGACACACCTGTTATGTGAAATCTCTCCGTTGCACCTTTAAGGATATTGGTTGGTTGGTTGGTTGTTTGGTTGTTGAATGGCGCTTTCAGCAACAATGCTATTGACGCAGTTACAATACTGTCAAATAGTCCATTACGTAATCTATTCATGCCATAGTGGGAGACAGGGGTTATGCATGACAGTTGCAATCCGCACGTCAAACAATAAGAAAAGTGTGTGTACGGAGCCACCAGCATGTTAATAGATTCTCCAAGCCCTATTACGTCCAAGGCTTTCGTAGCTGGAATTCAAGCTTCAGTAGTGCTTGGTAAGAACAGAGCTGGTCAATTTAGGCTTCAAGGCCAATACCCATATGTCCCCATTAGTTCACCCAGGCTGTTCCGGCCTGCATCCAAAGCTCGAGCGCTGGGAAGTTCCTAGACAGTCCTCTCGGCTCGAATCCAAGCGTCAAGTCGTCGATGGTGAATCCAAGATGTAAAACGCGTGGCTGGGGCGACACTGGTAGGCCTATCCATTCCGAGCATTAACCGTGCTGGACGACAATGGTAAGCATGGGCTATCCGTCTGGATACCCGTGGAGGTGGGGTTTGGGCTGCCCGCGAACACATGCTGTACCGGTTCTACGGGCCTTACCAGACCCTTAAGATATCTGGAATTTTGAATGCTAATGTAAGTTTGCAAATATATACCTTCTGTAGTGTCAAAATTATGTAAAAAATAAAGTTGTTCATCCTGCAGCTCTGAGTGTAACTTGTCCATCAAATACAGTGGTAACTGCACCTTTGGGTCAGAGCAGTGTCGTAGTAACATATCCAGCTGCAACAGCTTCTGGTGGCAATTCTCCTTATGCTTACGTATACAGTCGGCCGTCAGGCACATCTTTCACTGTTGGCACATCACCAGTTTCAGTAACCGCCTTGGATAATACTGGCGCTACAGCAACGTGCACCTTCCTAGTTATTGTGAACCCTCCCCATACTGGTGAGTTCAATTGCTAACAATCAAAGTATTTTACAGTTTTGCTTGTTGTGGAAGGAAGCATATTCCCCCATAGAATTTCTGTATAATAGCTATTTCAACTGAACTATGTCATCATCATAATATGACACTACTCATGTCATTCAGTAGCCTGGGAGTGCTCCCTTGGGTCTGTCATATGAAGGAAACATTAAGTAAGGAGATCTTAATGATGGAGTTGTAAGCATATTGCAAAATATGCCAGGAAGAAAAGGAGGGAGGATCAGTGAATGTTGTGTCTCCAAGACATTCCCTATACTCTTCACTGGGGTGAATATTTGTTTGAAGATGTTAAGATTGTGGGACTCCTTTAATTATGCAAGTTTGATAACAATATTTTTTTAAATAAGCTGTGAATAAGCCTCTAATTTATTTTTTATTCAACACACAGATATTGTTTCAAGGTTGATTCAGTGCGTCTCAATCTCTCATAATCTATCCAAGCTTTTGGATGACAAGCAAAACGACCGCAGCATCTCTTGTCTTAATGGTCTCCGGGTTATCAGCATGTTCTGGGTTATCCTTGGTCATGTATTTTATCTCCCTTTTGATGAAGTTGCTCCAGGTAAGTTATTATTTTTATGTGCACACACGTACACACTTTATCATACCAGGTTGCACACCTATATCCTTGAACAAGATACAGTATACAAATGATCAGAGTTTTTAGGTTGCAACTTGATTGATGTTTTTCATTTTGTAATCTGCAGAAATGTTAATGATGCTTTTGAAAGTAATGTTGCTGTGGGTGCAATATTTTCTCCATTTTTGTCCCCCTGGCTTGAAAAGCAGTAGGGGGAATTTGCGAGAGAGCGCATGTCTGTATCTGTGTGTTTCCAGGTTTTCACGTCTCCTTCCCGTATTTCGCCAGACTTGGGGTTAAGTGGGGGAGGGGTTCCTTCATTATGTGGATGATGGCAAAGGTCATGGAACAAGATCATCTGATGTAATGATGTTATGTGTATGTATATATGGGTTGTGTGTGTGTGTCCCAGTTTGGTTAGGTTTTCCTTTTTCCACAACGTCTTTCCATCCAACCACATTTTTCCTCAAGATCTGACATTATTGCATTACATGAAAGGAACCATTATGTGGCTTGAAAAGCATAGGGGGGTATTGCGGGTGGGCATGTGCGATGTATATGTGTGTGTTCAGTTTGGTTAGGTTTTCGTTTTTTGCGTCTCCTTCGCAAAGTTTTATCAAGATTTAAACCAGACTTGGTGTAAGGTGCAATAGGGGTTCCTCATAGTGCATTATGTCCAGGCATGGACCAGGCGTCCCATCTGAGGTCCTGTTCCCGACTGCCACTTGCCAGGGGGATACGCAAGTTTACTTGCAGTCAGGGCGGCGTCAGGGTAAAACCATAGGGGCGAAACAGATCAATGTGGGGGCTCATGGGGCGGGGGGACAGTACTAATGAAATCATATAGGTTAAAAAACATAATTTTTAAACACAATGTATTGCTTAAAACCCCGTTTGTTTTTCCCTAAAATGAAACTCTCTGGGGTGGGGGGCCGGGGTCTTCCGGGGGGGGGGGGGGGGGGGGGGGGCTCAACGGAATAAACATGGTGCCTTATTCTGGAAGGGTTTCCAAATTCATACGTTTGTCAGAAAAAGTTTGTCAAATGGGTCAGGTAACGGAAACTCTCCCCACTCCCCCTTTTCTTTTCTCACCTTGAACAGTATAATCATCCCCTCATCACCCACCTTAACAAAATGAAACCTGAAATTGTGTTAATTGCATGCATCTAAAATACTCAAAATGATTGGTGGGGAAGGCTGAAAAAGTTTCAAGCTTTACACCAAAAAAGTCAATTTCATTCTTTAAATATTATCAAAAATATGCAAATGTAAAAGAGCAAGTTTTCACAAGGTGTGCCCAATACTTTTGTCCAAGATTACAGGAGATTCAATCCATCGTTTCACCTCATACTTTTTTCCCAAAGGTACGCGGGCATTGAATGAGGTGGATGTGTGCAGGGATTGGAAATTAAAATTCCATGCCTATATCTTATTAAAACATGTATCCATACAGAACAAAGAATTTTATTAATTCAGCATACACAGCCTAGATGCATGTCAAACTACATAACTTGAGTGGAATGTTACTGACTTTTGAGCACCCGATGTTTTGGAAGGAATGATCACAAATGTCTTTGCACTCTATGTAACGATGAAAGGCCAGAATATCTTCGTTCATGAAACAGGTGAAGAATCGGCCACAATAATTCTGCCTCCCCCCAAATAATTCACCTCTGTTTGAAAGTCTCAATTTATTATGAAAAAACAGAATTAAACCAAAAATATTAACGGAAAACGGCGACACACTTTTGACACAATTTGGTGGCCCACGAATTTATATATTCCACTAACCATATCCTGTGTAAATTTGATGAAAGATCATTGCGGGCAAATATGATTTTTCATAACTAGCTAGTTTTTTACACGTCTTTCTATGGGAAATAGGCATATAAAGGGTGTCTATACAATACAAATTCTGACCTTTGTAGGCCTAAATGTCCCAATAAAAACTATACAATCAAACTCAAAATCATAAAAATATAACTGTGCATGTTTTGCCAGATATTTTTGACTTATTTTGTTTAGACAAGACCCTAAGCTAAATCCTCGCTTTATTTTATCCATCGCAATTTGATGGACGCCCGAACCGGAGATATTGTCAGTTGAACACAAAGGATAAAATACCACATTGGCCAGTTTCACCTGAAGGTCAAGAACGCAAGGTATAAGGCGTATTGCATCATTGTGGGATTAAACCCTTTTCAAACAAAAGAATATTGTATCATGCATAGTAATGTATATCATCTATTGAACTAATCATAAACTTTTTTTTTCAGGAAAGCAACCAGAAATCATTATTTTGTGGGTGAAATGAGTGACTACTCTCAGTGGGACAATAATCATGAATTTGTTGAAATTTGGGAGTTGACTGCTGAAACTAATATAACAGTCTACAATTCTATCTGAGAGGACAAAGTGTGGAAAACGCTCTAATGTGGAGGACAATTTACCCCTTCCCCATTCCCCCCCTGCCTCCAAGATGCAACGGGAGGAATATGATGAGCATCCGGTTCATCAAAGAGCAATAAATGAAAGGATGGTTGTGTTTAAAGGTCTCTGTTTATCTCAACAAGGGTGTTTTTATGGTTCTACCTTCCTCTGAAACCTGGAGTAACGCTGAGACCAAAATACTGTTTTGAATCGTCCTTTCCAAAATGCTACATGTATTTTAGCTATTGCTTACATTATAAAGTCATAAATTATGGTATGTCACAAGAAGGCATCACTTTATACCTACTTTTAATTTTAATTTTTCAATTGAATGTCTTGAGGGATTTTCAATGGCAACTTGTTGATATCAGGTTAGCCGAAAACTGGCCCAACAGGTTTTTCCAACGGTCTCAGATAATTAGCCATAACTCCTGAACCGACCCCAAAATTACATCAACTAAAATCCATCATGACGCTGGAACACCCGAAAAAAGAATCATAAAACTCAGTTGATATGACTCAATTGTGGCCCAAAAAATTAATCTTTGAGTGTATAGTTTTTTTTTGGACAGTCGTATATTGCAAGATTCCCGCGTGAATGTTTCGGATTTTTGGCGGAGGTATAGCTCTTGCGTGCCCTACTTATTGTCCCCGCCGGAACGAGTTCGGAACGGTGACATAATTGGCAGCTCCGTCCGTCATCGTTCGTTCGTCTGTGATATAAATGTTAACCCACGTTGTATCCGATTTAGATGGAGTTCCGTACGGGCACAATTATGTAACTTGGTGGAAAGAACGGGTTTATGATTCTCTCGCCTGATTAGATTTTGGGCGTAAAATATGCTTAATAAGTAAGTATCTACTTTTGCATAATACAATTTTCTGGAAGTTTTCCGTAAGTTGTATAATTGTACTTGGTGGAAGGAAGTCGGCTGAAGATTCTCGCCCTGATTATATTTTGGAACGTAATTTGGGGCAATTGAGTATGCAAATGAGCTAATTAATATGCAAAAATCAGCATAATGCCTAGTTTTGACACCTTTAATATGATACTCAAAATTCGCACTGCATGAAAGAATCTCATGGGGCACATCTTTTTTTGCAATTTGAATTATTTGATTATGCGGCTTAGGTGATGGCAATGACTGAGGCTAATTACTATGCCGTAATTGGCTGTATCTCTGAAACGGTAATCGGGATAGCAAAATTCCCTTCGCTACATGAGACGACTATGTCATAGGGGAGGGTGGGTTGTTGGGGAGGGGGGTTTAGGTATTGCGGGTGTTTTGGTTGAGGGTTGGGGTGTGCAAGGTTTTTGGCGAGGGGTGTTGTGTTTGGCAGTGTGTTTAGGGAATGTGGTGGGGTGTTGCATGTGTTAGGGATGAGGTTGTGGGGAGGGGGTGGGAGTGTTGGTGAGGTGCGGGAGGGTTGGTGGAGGGGTGAGGGTGTTGAGGGTTAGGGAGAGTGTTGCAGAGTGCTGTGGAGGGGAGTGGCGTGTGTCGGGGTGTTGGGGAAGGGGAGGCGTGTTATCGGAGGATTGGGGTGGGGTTGGGGTGGGGTGTTGCGAGGGGGGTTGCGGTGTTGAGGGGTGTTTAAGGAGGGGTGGGTTGGGGTGTCGCAGAGGGTTGGGGAGGGGTTGTGTGTTGCGGGGGTTGTGGGGGTGGGTGTTGGGTTTTGCAAGGGTGTTTGGGGATGGGGTGGGTGGGGGTGCTGCGGGTTGTTGGGGAAGTGTGGGGGTGTAGTTGCATTTATCTGCATTTAGTGATCGCGGACATTACGGGCGGGGACATATTTTTTACGCATCACGTAAAATAAGGAGTTTGCCTTTTTACTCAGTTTCAATTGTGTCGCCATTGCTTAAATTGCTCTTAAAATAAAACGCGACTATTTGCATGGGGTCAAACAGCTGTGAATTGATGCTGTCCAAAACTTTTCGTATGGTTGTGACATGATGGGTTGAATCTATTATAAGACCGGTCCCTTTTTGAAACCACCAAGAATCAAATGACTAAAATTTTTTTTCCCAGTAATTTGATACGTATTTCCATTATTTTTGCTTGTACAGAAAACTTCTCTGCAATCCTGTCATTCACCCCAAAGATTTGGCTTCCAAGCTGTGATCAATGCAACCGTTTCAGTAGATTCCTTCTTCTTCATTAGGTAAGGGCAAAGATTAATTCTGCTGCCTCTACTGTTGGAACTACGGGTGGTTCAGATTTAATTGGACGAAGGGATGAAATTGCTTTAGTGCGATGTAAAATTGGTCATACTTATATGACCCATGGATATTTGCTTAGAGGTGAGCCAGTCTCTCGGTGTATTCCTTGTGACTGTGCTCTTTCTGTGAAACATGTATTACTTGAATGCATTGATTATGCACTTATGTGTAGAAAATATTATGTCCCAGATTTGAAAACATTTCTAGATATAAGGCCTCTTCAGGTGATAAATTTCCTGAAGGAGGCTGATTGGTTTAAATATTTTTAACTTTTTTTAAATGTTGTAATTAGAATTTATTGAAGTTTATTTTTTTATAATGGTTTTAAATTTTTCTTAATTGTTTGATGTATCTCATCTTGATGACATGGTATGACACAATTGTGTTATCGTTAAATTTTAATACTCACTCACTTTACTGGGTATTTCTGTAAGTTATGAATTTGGAAACCTTAAAGGAATAAACCACATAAACTGCATGGTGAGGTCACATGGGCCAATTAAAGGGGCATTCTTTGAAAATCTATAAATTTCTTGTGCATAAAGATTAAAGGAGCATTCCTTGAAAATCTTTAATTCCTTCTTGTTCTACAAATCAATTGCTATAATCACCAAACTTGGTCAGAGGAACCACACTGACCCAAGATGCATATGAGGTGTACACAGATTTGGGTCAAAGCAGGGGTCAAAGATCACATGGGCCAATTAAAGGGCCATTCTTTGATTTCTTGTTGCCAAACGCTTGTGCTGATTGCAGCGAAAATCGGTCAGAAGAACCGCTGACCCAAGGCCCATATGGGGTGTTCACATATTTGGGTCAAAGGTCACTTGGGCTGATTAATGGCATTCTTTGAGAAGAATAATTCCTTCTTGTGCCACAAATTAATTGCTATAATCACTAGACCTGGTCAGAAGAACTGCCGACCCAAGGCCCATATGGGTGTACACATGTTTGGGACAAATGTCACATGGGCTGATTAAAGGGGCATTCTTTGAAAATTTATAAATTCCTCATGCCACAGATCAATTGCTATAATCAACAAACTTGGTAAGAAGAACCATTGACCACAAGCCCATATTAATGACCTGCTGAGCCACAGCACCATTGGTGCTCTTGTTGAGGCATTTGTAGCCTTATACCAAGTAAGACATCTATATTGCATGTGTATGCTCCAATATATACCTACCTGAAAAATATGTCTGTGCCTTTAATAAAAACAACATAATTACATGCAGTCAATGTTGTCTTTTTTCAGTGGGTGTTTGATAGCTTTCCTGACATTTGTTCGAATGGCTAAGACCGAGGGTTCGATTCCTTGGTTCTGGTTTTACTTCCATAGATTTTGGAGGTAAGTTTGATAATGTAGGGTTCTCATCATTTTAGCATATCTTACTGCTGTTTTCTTCATTTTTGTAAATTCCACATATTTGTTTAATATGACAATTCATTGTCTCAGTAAAAAACAGCTAAATTAGATGTCCATAGGGTTGGCAAGAAATCGGGAGTTTCCGTAATCTGACCCATCTTACACACTTTTTCTGACACTTGCGAATTCGGAAACCCTTCACGGAATAAAGCACAGGTGTTATGCCCATGTAAGGTTTGCTCGAATTAATTGGAAGTGTGTCAGAACAAAGTGTCAAATGGGTCAGGTTATGGAACTCCCCAAGAAATCCATTGTGGTGTGCACTTATAAGATTAAATAACAATCATCAGTATAACAATTAGTTAATACAAGGAATGGCAAGATCAGTTTCACTTATCCTAAAACACTGTACATATCTTCAAAGAGACACAAGGAGATTTCCTGGAAGTGCGCCCCCGATTTTTTGTAGAAACCAGGATTTTTGCATATTTAAAGTGCTTGCCAATGTATTAAATCACATATGAAGTGAATTAGCCAGAAATTGTGTCTTTACGTAATAAAAAGATGATTTAGTATTTTCTGTCGTGCATGACAGAAAATCATAGCGTGCTTCTCTATGGAGGCATATTAGGACAACAGGCAAGTTTGAAATGTAATTTTTGGTTTCCTTTTCTATTTGTTGTTCATAAACTTTTGAAACCACCCCGGTAGGTGTCCTATAACCTATCAAGTGCAATGTAGAGAAATTTGTGTCCTCAGAAAATCTCCTTGTGCTTGTGCTCCTTTAACACCTGACAGGATTTTGATATTATATCATGTCTTACGTTTTGAACAGGCTTACTCCTGTGTACATGTTCACCATTTTAATCACCATGTATTTGTCACCATATTTTGGCGAGGGACCTTACTGGCAGAACTACGCATCTATTGCAAAAACTCATTGTTCCAAATACTGGTGGACAAATCTGTTGTACATCAACAATTTCTACCCCAAAGATTTTAACAATGGGGTAAGTCTTGCATGTATTTAAGTATTGAGCAAAGTAAAGTTGGTGTGAATATAACCAAAAGAGATTCATTTTTATGTCGCCGGTCTTAAGGCAGGAAGACATAGGGATCACTTTGTCCATTATTGTCTGTTGTTGATATCTGTTGTTGTTGATGTCTGTTGTCTGTTGTTGTCTGTTGATGTGAAAAAGGGTTAACATTTGCCTGTAATATCCGCATACTTTGATGGATTTAAACGAAACTTGAGTCATAGGTGCAACATGGGATCCCTCGTTTATTGATGAGGTCAAAGGTCACATTCCAAGGTCAAAGGTCATGTGAGGTCAAACTTGGTTTATAGGTGCAACATGGGATCCCTCATTTGTTGATGAGGTCAAAGGTCACATACAAGGTCAATGGTTATATGAGGCCTATCATTCACAAACCGCGATGGCAGGCAAGATAAGCGGCTTGTGGACCGATGTATTTTTTGGTGGTGTGTATTCCTTAACACAAAAATAACATATAATATGTAGAGATATAAAAAGCTACTTGGTGTTAATTTTGGTTGTAATCAATCTCAGTAATGTTATTGTGCTGTGTTAAATGTTCATATTTTAGCTAAGGTAATTATCTCAAATACGAGTGTATCATACGGAAATGTATTTCATGTTGTTTGAATTAAAATATTGCATTTTGAAAAAACTACCCAAATCTTTTTAATTTGATCTGTAACAAGATTTGTTAACATATTGTTTCAATTTTAAGATTTATCAAGTTTCTAAAGGACTGATTTTTTGTTGTTGTTTTGTCACCGAGACACGCTTTACAAATATACCTTAGAAACCATACCCGTACGTGATATGCAGAACTCATGTGCATGGATTCATCGCTTAGACAACAATACGTTATGTTCACGCTTTGGCACACACATCTAAAGATTAAAATTATCATGTTCGTTTGAACGGTGTGTTGTTTGAACGCGCCAGACTCGGCAAGGGAGCGAAGCAAATAATTTATAAACCACTTACAATGAAACACAGCAACATCTATTGATAAAGTGGAGTTTTCATGTCAAGGTAAATCAAGAAACCAGTCCCTAACGGCTTACAGAGAAGTTGCACAAACAGATCTATATATGAATTGTGATTCCCAACAATAAGTGGATTTAATCTTTTCTTCGAAGTTAATGCGAGCTATTATTGGCCATAGAAAACCTCCCAAGTCAAAAATTAGGGGATGCCAAGTAATGGATGCAAAATGAATGCCAAATGAATGCTAAATGAGATGCATAATGGATGTGAATTGGATACCAAATGGATGTGAATTGGATGCCAAATGGATGTGAATTGGATGCCAAATGGATGTGAATTGGATGCCAAATGGATGTGAATTGGATGCCAAATGGATGAGAATTGGATGAAAAGTCATATGCCAAAAGAATGAAAAGTGGATGCAAAATAACGAAATATGTAAATGAGCAGCATCCTCTCAGAAAAGGATGCGGGAGGATGATAGGATGCCATGGATGCCAAAATTCCACATCGCATCCCCACAAATAGGATGCCAATCAAAAGGATGAAAAGTGGATGCCAAATGGATGAGAAATGGAGGAGAAATGGAGGAGAAATGGAGGAGAAATGGAGGAAAACTGGATGCCAAGTGGATGAAAAGTGGATGAAAATTGCCGAAATATGTAAATGAGCTGCATCCTGAGTCAGTGGCATCCCATTGTGAACTAGTCATGTAGGCCATTATTGAGTGATATCCTGTTGGTGACCTATAGTTATACAAATGCAGATCGAAATGTAATCCTGAGAACACTACAAAGTAATTAAAACAACATGTCATTACAATATTACATAAACAGTCTGCCTAGCACACAAAATTTTAGTAGCAAAGTCAAATGGATGCAGTATCAACAGCAGAATGTCCTGTAAGCCATTGATAATACACATGCTGTATACTGATGTACAATGGAGCTGTTTTTAAGATATGCTTGTGTATGCTCAGTTTCGAGGGGTACCCCCTAGTAGAGTTGTTAACCATTGGGTATACCTCTGAGGTAAAATAAATGGTGTTAACTGCATTCATCAGCCTGGGTCAACCTGGGTCACTAAATGGACAAACCCATTTTTTCACAAATGCCGATGTGACAGGCCTAAAGTGTGACAATTGGCAATGCTGCAGAGAGTGTACGTGTCTGCATGATCATGCATATGACACAATCTTGCGGGGATTAAATTATCCCAAGTGCTGTGAATGACCATTTTCAAGTGATTTCTCCAATATGTAAACAGTAGGGCCTACAGTCGTGTCTCCTGCCCGGCTAGCTAAGGTCTACAGTGGGATTAAAATTACTTGGACAGGAGATACACACACCTCATGTAAGTGCAACAAGCTAGTGGAGTTTTTTGGACATACTTTAACATAACACATCGGAAATGATGTGCGGATGTCCCCTGGGCAACAAATTTTCAGGAATTAGCTAGTAGGCCTATGGATTCTTTGTTGCAATCTAGTATACGTGTGGAAGGAATATGAGCTCGGCTAATGATGGTCCGCAACAAAGGGCTGAAAATCATAGATGTGGGGTCCCCACGAGAGATTTCAATGAAGCATACAGTTTGGATGGCATGATGGATTTCTTAATTGTTTGCTATTATGTTTGTATAGTTCAAGAATTATGTGCATATACTACAATTCCAGAACAGTACAAACTTCAATTGATTAAAGGCTCTATAGCACTTGAGGTCAGAATAATTGTTGATGCATGCTGGCACTAAGGCTATGCTGATGCTACGGTAATTATAGCCCTATAGGCCTAATCAACCCAGGCCTAATAACCAAAGGCCAATTTAATGCTCAAATAGTTTGACATAATAGGCCTGTCCATTTCAAACATAGAGTTCACTAGAGACTAGCAGCAAAAAATGGCCTATCCTGTAGTGGATATGTTTTAGCAACTGGTCTTTATAGCTCTAGTGAATGCATCATGTTCCAAAAATATCTAGACTAAGCTAGATCAATGTGAATTCACCAGGCTAGGGTATCTCTTGATCCCTTCCCCCAAAAAATCTGAAACACACATACGCCTCAAAAAACATTATATCTGATGCAGCAAGGAGAATTCATCAATGGAAATGAAGAGCACATGTACATGTAGACATGGCATTAATATTGGCTCCAAGAAGAAGACAGTTTAGTTTCAAATAGTGGCATCCTTTTGACATGCACCTATCACATGAACAATGCAGCCAATGAAGTTTCATGCTATAATATTGGAGTTCCCTGCATGGCATCCTCGGCATGCTTTGGCATCCACATCTTACAGCCAGATCATTTACATTCACATTATCCCAGCTGGTCATCCTTTTATTTCCTGCAGCATCCATTTTCAGTGCTTGGCATCCACTTTTTAAGGACAGGCATCATTTGCCCTCTTTTGTATGTTTGGCATCCATTTTTTTCATCTTTTGCATCCTCGCCATCCAGTTCTCATCCATTTGAGCATCCTGTTTTCATGTTCAGCATCGCTTTAATCCACAATTTTGCATCCATATACCTCATTTTCAAGCTTTTGGCCTGCTTGGCATCCCTTTTTCATCTTCTGCATCCTCTGTATCCAATTTTCATCCATTTCATAGTTTTGCAATACATTTTGGGGAGCGCGTTTGACTTGGGGCTAGTCTTGCAGACCCTAGACTACGGTAATTGCACCAGAGTAATCAATCGAGCACAAATTCGAGCACGAATACTACCCCCTACCCTATTTTGTACAAAATGCCCCCTATCTCTGCTCAGATGACCCTGATCCACTATCTGTGTACACCCCATGTGGGGGGGCATTGGTGGGTCCTTGTAACACAATCTGGTGTTTCTAGCTCTTGAAATGCAGGAGAAGGATTTCCTAGATTTTGGACAAAAAAATTAATATTTCTCTTGAAATGACCTTGAACCCAAATCTATGTACACCCTATAGGCATCTTGGGGCCAACAGTTCTTCTGACCAACTTTCGCTTCAATCGGACAAACAGTTTTGGCACTACACGCCTTTTGAAGCAAGGTCCAAACAAAGAAGAAGAAGAGAGGGAAACCTGGAAACGACAGGATATCATGCGGCTGCTCCGCATGATATAATAATAACTAGTGCATTTTCTCCATGTGTGACCTTAGACCTATGTGTGTGACCTTTGACCTCAGATTTGTTCTGTGCTTAGGTCAGCAGTCCTCTTGACCAAATTTGGTAGTCATAGGGCAATGCTCCACAAATTGACCGCTAAATGACCTGATTCGATATTTGAGTCATTAGCTGTTATTGTCCGTACAGACACTCACAGCAACACATAACTGAATGGAGATTCTTTACTTTGAAAATTGTTGTTTTCTTCTCTTTCTGCCAATTTTTCAGTTGCAAACAAATTACTTATGAGAATTCTACATATTTATCCTTCACTTTTAAGCTATTCCTGCAACTTTCAAATATTTTGACTATTTCAGGTGAATCACTGATAGTGTCTTTAAGAAGATCGAAATTGTGGCTCATGTAGAAATGTGATTCTGAATATACCCATGAAAAGAAATAATTTTGAAATTTTTGACAAAAATTTACAAATATTGATCTTTAAGCAACTATACACGCTTGCTGAGTCCAAAGGATTAAAATAGATAATCAAAGATGTACACAAACCCACCCTTGTGCAACCCAGTAAACAATCAGTATTGTGCTATTTTTACAAGACAATTGCAGTAGGGATTCAAGCATGGTACAGAGTGGTGCACATTGCAAGTTAACAACAATGCATCCAATGTGTCCGCATACTTTTATCCCACAAGGGCGGCTTTAGCTGCCCAAGCGGGATAAAAATATGCGAATGCATTATTTGGATGCAGAGTTGTTGATTGTGATAAACCACTCTATAACATGTTTGAATCCCTTTCAACAATGAAAATCCTTATGAAACCTTAAAATATCGCTTAGGGAGTGGTCATTATTTATGCCGGGGGGGGAATGGAGGTTTTCAAATCAACGTTTTTTCAGCAAAAATTTTCGCGTTCCCCCCTCGCTTCCGTTCAAAAATGTCACACTCCCCCCTTGATCATGCGCTGATTTCCCTTCTTCCTCCTTCATTCCCCATTTAAAAGTTCATGTTCCCCTCTCTCTCGTTGATGAAAAATTTCACATTCCCCTCTCTCTTACAAAAATTTTTCGGGTTCCCCCCCTCAAATCCTCCATTCCCCCCTGGCGTAAATAATGACCCCTCTCTTATAGAGAAATATATTTCTTCTCACTATACTAAAATGTTCCCAGTTCAACAGAAATCTTTCTTTGTAATATATTTTAGCAAAATCTAAAGCAAAACGATAGTTTTGGCATATCCCATGTTTGTTGCTTTGCAGTTTGCACCTAGTTCCCTTGTGGGTATTAGTGCTCTAAACGGGACGAACAGTGTGCCGGCTTGAGCATACCGCACTTCTGTGAACACTGCGTCGTGCATGATATGCTAATTTGCATATTATCTGTGGGTTGATTACAAATCAACAATGGTACGCTCCTGTACAAGGAGATACAGTGAGTTGGTGAACAGAATTTCTTCAATTTTAAATGCAAGTCATTTTGTTATTTTCTTCAGTGTCTGGCCCACTCTTGGTATTTAGCCAATGATATGCAGTTCTTCATTGTCAGTCCAATATTTTTGGTTTCACTT
The DNA here is from genome assembly GCA_023653785.1 of Ophioderma brevispina. Lineage (NCBI taxonomy): Eukaryota > Metazoa > Echinodermata > Ophiuroidea > Amphilepidida > Ophiodermatidae > Ophioderma > Ophioderma brevispina. The sequence goes on along the minus strand of JAMKCH010078325.1, from coordinate 15,153 downwards.
TTTATGTAAGTAAAATCAATGGATCGTCATCATCATGTAGATTTAGAAAAGTATGCATAGGCCTATTTAGATTGAAATAAATTTAAAACGTAACCTAAAGCAGTGGCATACAGTCAGCTTTTGAAAGTTCTGCTAAAAAGAATAAAACATGGCGGCTTGCTAAGGGCAACTTTCTTCACATTTAACTTGACCTTTGGTCTTGAAAAAATGATATACTGCAGTAATTTATTTTTATTCTTCCAGGTCCCCATTCTTAGGAATTGTACTCTTGATATGTACAACATCGGCCAGTTTCATCATTACAGGGACTCTCATAGCATACTATGATATGACAATGTTCATAAATTTTGCCAATGCAAGAGATATGGGGTAAGTTATTGCAACCTTTTTTTGCTCAAAGTGCAACTGAATTTACAAGTAAGATTAGGTACACGTGGACGCAAGGCTCATGGACGGACATAAAAATCTCAACTTTTTTTAGGTTAGTTGGGGGGACAAGGTTATCAATCAAGAAATGCCCCTTTATAATTTCTGAAGAGTTGCTTATGTTAATGAGAAGTTGAATTCCTTCTGCCATAATCCAGTGGTGGTGCCAGATATGGGGGGGGGGGATTTCCTTCCTAACTTTTTTTTTGCTCCCTCATTTTTGGATGTTACCCCCAAAAAAATCTCACTTTTCACCCACCCCCCCAAAAAATCAATTTGCCCTCTGTCCCCCCCCCCCAGAAATAGAAGTCTGGTGCTACCACTGCATATGTCAAGGAATAACAAAAAAGAGCAAAAATTTAGATTGTATATACCACTGACATGGAAAACCGCTATTTTCTTTTTTTTATAATTCAAAGTAATTGCGCATGTGCGATATGGTTTTGCGTTATGCATCGTTTTGTATACTGAGTTCACAATGAAAATGTTGGAAAGAATGGTGAACTCTGTAGAGGTGATGCATTTCTGAGAATTTTGGATACTTTTGACACTCCATTTTGCTTGTGTTAACCAGTGGTGCCAGATGGGGGGAGGGGGGTATTTCCTTCCTAACTTTTTTCTTGCTCCCTCATTTTTGGATGTTACCCCAAAACCAGATATTCTTTTTTAAAGAAACATCCCATCCCCATACAGACATATATTAATACTGGTGGTCTGTCTGTGTGTCTGACCAAGGGTCACATGGTCCTGAAACTTGGTGGGTGGGTGCCCCTTGACCGAACAGAGACCGAGTTTGTATTGGTTAGTGGATCAAAGGTCGTCGGGAGTCATTCAAGGTCAAAGGAGGTCAAATGGACCGCGTCTATTTTCTCAGAGACCGAGGGCTGCACGTTCCTAAAACTTGGTGGGTGGGTGCCCATTGACCTTCCTAAGACGAGTTTGTATTGGTTAGTGGATCAAAGGTCATTAGAGGTCATTCAAGGTCAAATGGGGTAAATGTTGGAGTATGGACATACGTATGGAGTATGGTGTGAAGTCCATCAACTTCACACCACACATCACTCTCCTCATTACTCTCTCTGTCCTCCTCAAAATCCCCATCTCATTTTCGCTCAGACACCACGTCTCACTCCCATACAGCATCACTGATCTCACACAACTCTTATACACCATTCCTTTCATCTTCAAAGGATATCATTTCCCTTGCAACAACTCCCCACATTCCCGTAACTTCACCCACCCATACCTCACTCTAGCTGTCACAGCCACCTCGCATCCACCACCCCCACTAACCTTATCCCTAGGTATGTGAACTCCTTCACTGACTCCACCTCATCACACAGCTTTTCCTCCTGTTCCACCATCTCTCCAGCTCCCTTCTTGCATCTTCTGCACACAAATCTCTTGCCAAACTAGGGGTCACTCTCTACATCTTTGTGCATCTCCTGTGGATCCATTTCCCCACATTTCTCACACCACACTGAATTTGCTTTTACTCTCTTTCCACACACCCTACATGGGTCTACCTTGCTCATTACCACCTCCCTCTCCACCCCACTCGCCAGCACTTTCTTCTTCCCAAGATTTACCTTCAGACCCTTACTCTCAAAAGCCTTCTTCCATTTCCGAAACTTCTCCCTCAGCCCCTCCAATGTCTCGCTCATTAAACCAAGTCATCAGCATACAACATCTCACTCAGCAAACCTTCTTTTGCACTCTCTGTGACTACATCAATCACAATTGCAAAAATCAATGGCGAAAGTACAGAACCTTGATGTACACCCATCTTCACCTCAAACTCCTCGGACAAATCAGACCCCACTCTAACTCTTGTTTTGGCTCCTTCATACAAACTCATCACTGCTCTAACCACTACTTCTGGTATCTCTCTCTTCCTCATCGCCCACTTCATCACTTTCCTCAGTACCCTATCAAATGCCTTCTCCAAGTCTACAAAACATATACAGCTTCTTCCCTTTAGCTCGCTATTCCTCTTGCAACCTCCTTAAATAAACACTGCATCTATCGTCCCTTCCCTGGCAATAACCCAAATGCAAATCTCATCCACTTCCACTATCTTCCGATTCCTATTCTCTAGAACCCTCTCCACATTTCTCCACAATGTTGATGCCAAAATTTTAAAGTCACAACAAGGTCATTATAGGTCCTTCAAGGTCACAGGAGGTCAACGTTTTTTTTTTCTCTCGGAGACCGCGGGGCGCACTTCCTGCAAATCATAAGGTCATGACAAGGGTCAATCAGGGGTCATTCAAGGTCAAATGATTTGTGGTGTATCCAGATGAAACGAAATGGCGGGGTTCGATTGTTGATGCTAGTAAAAAATTTAAAGGTCATGACAAGGTCATCGTATCATTCCAGGTCAAAGGAGTGCAAATGGGGTAAACGTGTATGGCCTTAAACTTGAGGGTGGCGGCGATTGTTGATGCAGAAAATTTACAGTTCACAACAAGGTCATCAGGGGTCTTCAAGGTCAAAGGAACCGAAACCCAAGGGTCATTCAACCAGGTGAATCGCGAACCCAGGTGAACGCAAAACCCAGGGACCCGCCTATTACTTATAAATGACTTTAACAGATAACAGGTAACCCAGGAATGAAATAAATAGTTTAAAAAGGGATTGGATCTGAACACAAAAAACTGTATAAGGGTACAACTTATTGTTCTTCTGCATATGTGATCTCTAAATATCCATTTTCCAAGTACATTTATTTTATGAAAGCGTTGTGATTTTAAACCTCTGTATAATTATGTGCATGTAAGACAAGAGAGGACCTTGTACCAATTACCGGTGGTCAAGACACTAATGTTTTTAATAAAAAGTGTAAATGTGTATTTTTTACTGATGAAGTTATGTTTGTATTTTCAATTGCAGTGGTGGTGCGGCTGATAATGAAGGACATATGACTTTTCAAACGGTTGTTTATATGCGCAACCCGACTGTCCGTATTGCACCATATCTAGTTGGCATTGCTCTTGGGGATATGCATGTATAAAATAGAGACAGGAAGGTCAGGATTAATCCAGTAAGTAACATACTGTCATATTCAACCATATCTAGTTTGATCATTGGCCCCCCCCCTGGGGGGGGATAGGCTTGTATAAAATAGGCGACAGGACGGTTAAGATGAATCCAGTTAGTACCACTGTTCATATTGCACCCTATCTAGTTGACATTGCCTTGGTATCTGCTTATTGTATAACTAGGATACAGGAAGGTTAAGATGAATCCATTAAGTACCATAACTGTCATATTGGCACCATATCCTAGTTTAGCATTGCACTGGATTGCTTGTATAAAATAGGAGACAGTGAAAGGTTAAGATGAATCCGTAATACCATACTGCTATTGCAACCATATCGAGTTGACGTGCCCTGAGATTCTATGGTATAAAATAGTAATCATGTATAAAATGTTGCACCTGTTACGTTAATACCAATGAAGAAATACGATTAGTCAAAATGTTTTGTAGCTCAAATGCCGTACGTTGACTTATCTTTAATAAAATTGTTTTCTCTGTTATCGATTCCATGTTCCAATAGATTTAGTGTGGAATTTTAATTTCCACACACTGAACATGCCTTCTATCATGCCCATACTTCGGGAAAGTACTAGAGGAGAATCTACTATAGTTGAACATTGCCCTTGGGATATGCCTATATAAATAGGATACAGAAGGTCAAGATGATCCATTAATTACCAACTGTCATATATTGCACCATAATCTAGTTTGGCATGCCTGGGATTGCTATGTATACAATTAAGAATGGTACAGGGTCAGATGAATCCAGTATACCATATGACTGTCATAGATGCACCATATCTAGTTCGCAATGCCCTGGGATATGCTATTTATAAAATAGGAGACAGGAAGGTTAAGATAATTCAGTAAGTACCATACTGTCATATATCGCACCATATCTATTTGTCATTGCCTTGGATATGCTATGTATAAATAGGATACAGGAATGTCAAGAATTGAATCCATTATACCATACTGTCTATTCACCCTATCTAGTTGACATTGCCCTTGGTATATTCTATGTATAAAAAAAATATGAGACAGGAAGGTCAAGATGAATCCAGTAAGTACCAGACGTCCTATTGCACCATATCTAGTTGGCATTGCCCTGGGATTGCTAATGTATAATAGGAGACATGAAAGGTCAGAATCCAGCTAGTACCATACTGTCACATTGCCGTCGGAACAAATTGAAAGTGGTGCGGCGGGCCGTTATCCTTGTAAGCATAGTCGGCTTTTTTTATACTGCGTGCAGTCTGGCTTCAATGATATTTGTATTTTGGCCCGAAATTATCTCCCAGGACATAGGGTTTCCCCCTCCTGCGCGAACGCTGAACCCCTTTCAATGTTAGCTTTCCCAAAAAACATTTTCCTTTGTAAATTTGATACAAAAATAGGAAGACAAGGAAGGTCAAGATGACTCCGTAAGTACCATACTGTCATATTGCACCATATCTAGTTGACATTGCCCTGGATATGCTATGTATAAAATAGGAGACAAGAAAGTCAAGATAAATCCAGTAAATAATCTACTTCATATTGCCACCAGATCTAGTTGACATTGCCATGGGATATGCCCTTGTATAACTAGGAGACATGAATGTTAAAATGAATCCAGTAAGTACCATACTGTCATATATTTGCACCATATCTAGTTTACATTGCCCTGGGATATTCTATGTATCACATAGAGAACAGGAATGTTAGATGACTCCAGTAGTACCATACCTGTCATATTACAAACCTATCTGTTGGCATTGCCCTGGGATAACGCTATTTATAAATAGGAAGACAGAAGGTCAAGATTAATTCCAGTAATTACCATACTGTCATATTTCACCATATCTAGTTGGCATTGCCCTGGGATCTGCTAAGTTAAAATAGGAGACAGAAGGTTAAGATTAATCCAGTAAGTACCATACTGTCATTGTACCATAATCTAGTTGACATTGCCTTGGGATATGTTTGTATAAAATAGGAGACAGGAAGTCAATATGAACCCCATAAGTACCATACTGTCATAATTGCACCCTATCTAGTTGACATTGTCCTGGGATATGCTATGTATAAATAGGGACAGAGGTTAGATTATCTAGTAAGTACCATACTGTCATTTTTGCACCATAGCTAGTTGACATTGCCCGGGGATATGCTATGTTACATAGGAGACAGGAAGGTCAGATGAATCCATAAGTACCATACTGTCATATTGCACCATATCTAGTTGGCATTGCCCTGGGATATGCGATGTATAAAATAGGAGACAGGCAGGTTTAAGATTAATCCATTAAGTAACATACTGTCATATTGGTACCATATCTAGCTGACATTGCCTTGGATATGTTATGTATAAAATATGAGACAGGAAAGGTCCAAGATGATTCCAATAAGTACCATACTGTCATATTGCCCATAATCTAGTTGACATTGCCCTGGGATTGCTTGTATAAAATAGGAGACGGGGGTTAAGATTAATCCAGTTAGGTAACCATACTGTCATATTGCACCATATCTAGTTGACATGCCCTGGGATATGCTATTTATAAAATAGGAGACAGGAAGGGTAAGATGAATCCAGTAAGTACCCTACTGTCATATTGCACCAATCTAGTTGACATTGTGGGCCCTGGGATAGGCTATTATAAAATAGGAGACATTAAGGTTAAGATAATCCAGTAAAGGTACCATAGCTGTCATATTGCACCATATCTAGTTGACATTGCACTGGGATATGCTATATATAAAATAGGAGACAGGAAGTTAGATAATCCAGTAAGTAACCGATACTGTCATATTGTAAACCATATCTCGTTGACATTGCACTGGGATATGCTATATATAATAGCAGACAGGAGTCCCAGAGAATACAGTAAGTACATACTGTCATATGCACACCATATCTAGTTGACATTGCACTGGGATATGCTATGTATAAAATAGCAGACAGAAAGGTTAAGATGATCCAGTCAGTACCAACTGTCCATATTGAACCATATCTAGTTGACATTGCACTGTCGGGAATGCTATGTATAAATGGAGACTGGAAAGGTTAAAATGAATCCAGTAAGTACCAAACTGTCCATATTGCCCCATATCTAGTTGACATTGCACTGGGATATGCTATATATAAAATAGGAGACAGGAAGGTTAAGATGAACCCAGTAAGTACCATACTGTCAATATTGCAGACCATATCCTAGTTGACATTGCAACTGGGATAGCTAATGTATACAATAGGAGCCAGTAAGAATAGGAATCCAGGCAGAAAAAGAAAACTTGTGGCCGTGATCACCTGTTTCGAATAAGCTAAGATAACCTGGGGCCCCCCCCATGACCCCCCCCCCCCCCCCCTTAATTTTTTTACCCCCCCCCCCACCCCCCCCCCCCCTTATTTTTTTTCACCCCCCCCCCCCCCCCCCCCCCCCCCCCCCCCCCCCCTTTGTTTTTTTTGTCTTTATTTTTTCATTATCTTTATTTTTATTTGTTGGTAAAATATATTTTAGTTTAGACCGAAGTGTTTTTAGGTGGGTTTGTTTTTTAGTAGGGAATGATTCAGTTTTATCGTACACCAGATATGTGAACAATCACACCCGCCCCCCCCCCCCCGCCCCCCCCTCACCTTTTTGTTTTTTTCATTTTTTTAATTTTTTTAATTTTTTTAATTTTTTTAATTTTTTTGACAAATATTTTTTTTGTTCCTGTTGTATCCAAAACACGGGTGCTCACAAGTCGTAACATTATTTCACCTGTACGTTGACTACCAACGAAGGAAATATGATTAGTCCCACAATGTTTTTGTAGCTCAAAATGCGCTACGTTGACTTGAATTCTTTTATAAAATTGGTGTTTTTTCTCTGTTATCGGATTCCATGTTTCAATATATTTAGTGTGGAATTTTAATTTCCACACACTGACATCCTCTCATTCATGCCAATACCTTCGGAAAGTACTAGAGGTGACCCAATGGTTTGAATCTACTATAGTTGACATTGCCTGGGGATAGCTATGTATAAAATATGAAGACGGAAGGTCAAGATGCATCCAGTAAGTACCATAACTGTCATTTGCACCATACTAGTTGGCATTGCCTGGGATATGCTATGTATAATCGGAGACGGAAGGTCAAGATGAATCCCCTAAGTACTAAGGAAAGGCGGCATACTGTCATATATCGCACATAGTTGACATTGCCCTTGATATGCTATGTATAAAATAGGAGCAGGTCAGGATGAATCTAGTAAGTACCATACTGTCATATTGCACCATATCTAGTGGCATTGCCTTGGATATGCCTCTGTAATAAAGAGGAGGCAGGAAGGTTAAGATGAATCAAGTATTACCATAAACTTTCCATAATATTGCACCATATCTATTTGACATTGGCCCTGGATTGCTATGTATAAATTGGAGACAGGAAGGTTAAGATAATCCAGTAAGTACATACTGTCATAGAGTTGCAACCATATCTAGTTGGACATTGCCCTGGGATATGCTATTTATAAAATAGGAGACAGGAAGGATAAGATGAATCCAGTAAGTACCATACTCATATTGCACCATATCTAGTTGACATTGCCGTTGGGATATCTCTGTTATCCATAGGAGCCAGGAAGGTCAAGAATAAATCCAGTAAGTACCATACTGTCATATTGCAACCATATTCTAGTTGACATTGCCCTGGGATATGCTATTTATAAAATAGGAGACAGGAAGGTCAAGATGAATCCAGTAAATACCATACTGTCATATTGTACCATATCTAGTTGACATTGCCCTGGGATATGCTATTTATAAAATAGGAGACAGTAAGGTTAAGATGAATCCATTAAATACCATACTGTCATATTGTACCATATCTAGTTGACATGCCTTGGTAGGCTATGAATAAAATAGGAGACAGGAAGGTCAAGAAGAATCCAGTATGTACCATACTGTCATATTGCCCCTATCTAGTTGACATTGCGCCCTGGGATTGCTATGTCTAAAATAAGGAGACAGGAAGTTAAGATGCAATCCAGTAAGTCCCATACTGTCCATATTGCACCATATCTAGTTTGCATTGCCCTGGTATATGCTATGTTAAAATCTTAAGACAGTAAGGTTTTCCCCTAGATTAATAGATGATAAAGTATAAAAGAGGAAACGTATTTTACTGTTTTTTTTTGCACAATCCCCCACAAGAAAAACATAATACCAGCGACGAAATGCATTGTGGAACGGAAAGAAATCATCTCTGGGTGCACACAATAATTACTCAAGACAAATTTGATTATAAGAAGTAGTAGAAGTAGTATAAATCCAAGTTTTAAATCCGATTTTGTCCCCAATGAACAGGGTGGCGATTTACCTCACACTTGCAGCAATCCCCTTACCCAGCTACAGGGTGAGTCAGAACAAAGTACATAACCAAATGAGGGATTTTTTAAATGAAGAAACATTAAATGGGAATTCACCACCAATTAATCATGTGTGATAGATAGTCTGTTTAATCAGCTTTCACCAATAATTAAATTTTTAAAATCAATCAAGCCATTTCAATGCGACATTATTTGTGAAGTATCGCATTTTCTCCCCGACCCAACAATTGCACACTGGCTGTACACATGAGACTCATTACTTACAGGTTTTATGGCTGAATATTTTTAGCTCGAGTGCATTGGCCAAACTCATTCACGCGCGCTCCTTTTGACGACAGAATAATGGCACAAGCCCCGCAGGGGCGCGAGCCATTATAAGTCTGGTCCAACTGACGCAAGTGCATTGATTTTGGCCAATGCACGAGAAACGAAAAATATACAGACTTAACCTAATTCAAATAACGGGATTACGATGAGACAGTTTTACAAAAAATCGATATGTCATGAAATCCAATGCACAATTGTTTCTACTAACAGAAAGGCGCATACATCCGCTCATAAAATGAATCAATCCAACGTCGCGCGTAAAACGTTCTAGGCACTCCGCGTACGCTCATTAACATACGCACCGTGCAATGACAAATATCAATGCATGGTTTTTGTCCAATCATATTTCCTCTCTCATAATAAACGTTTATGAATACTCTTACTACGCAGCGTGAGGGCTTCAAAATTAACTAACTGGTTTATTCTTTGTGCCGTATTCAAATGCAGCTACGCAGGACATGTGTTGATGATAATCTAGAATACTTAAGATTTAATTAAATAAACAAGATATATTTAAAATGGAAAATTCTAATGCTTTATCTTTTATTGGCAGCCCTATACTTTGAAAATTTGACTACGTGGAAATCAAGCAAGTTGAAAAGAATGCTGCAAATTGTTGCTTCAAGTCTAAATATGATTTCATTAAATATTATTTTGATATCTGGTTTCATTTTACAGGCTTACCCAACGGTGTAACCAGACATTTTCATTTGGGGAGGGGACCATTCGATGGGAACCATTTAACTTTTGGGGCATCACTAAACCATTTTGCAAAGGTGAACACGGTAATCTGTCAATACTATAAAATTACTTTTCCTGATCTCTATTGGGGCCAGGAGGGGGCAAAGATTACCCTACCCACCCTTACCCTACACCTCCCACGCCCTCACCACAGACTGGTTACGTCACTGGTGTTCCCTGACATTTATTCCAAATGTTTAAATAATGGAGGATAGCTACAAATACCAAAGCTGAACGTAAATCCAGGAGTACTCTTTGGGTAACTCTAGCGTGTAACTTGCTCGGTCTTTCACTAGGGTACTTTCACTCTGCAGCTGTAACTTTTGAACGTGTTAATCAATTTTAATGCCGTAATTTTTATATGAGAGCTAACCAAACAGGAAATGTACTACAAAAAGAAAATATATGAATAGCACAGAGGGTTTTCCATGAAAACAAATCGTCAAATTGGTTGATACTTTTTTTTGACTCACCCGGTTAGTCCAGTAAATTCTGGACCCCCCTGAAACTAGAACCAAAATTGCAACAGAAGGTTTTTTGGTTCATCTTGTTTGTATGTCCCTACTGAACCTCATATCCAAATCGGCAAAATGGACCATCGGGCAGTGGGCTAATTAGCATAAATCCAAAATGGCCGCCCAAAAGACATTTCAAGCCCTGTATCTCTTAACGGTTGGTTTTAGACCCCATAAATATCAATTATTAATAGATAGAAATATGATACCAAAGAATCGGATCAGTGGTTAAAACAAACATTATGAACGTACCCGTGAAGTCATCATGCAAATTAACGTCAATGACGGCCTAAGGGTGACAAAGAACGCATGGACGTAACTGATTTTGGTGTGAAATAATATAGTATGACGTAAACGTGCTCTAAAACACACAAAGAAGCAACACAATAAACAAAAATATAATGATACGATAACAATAGTATGGTTTATATGGCACTAACATAAACCTAAATACAATCTCAAGGGCAAGCTGCCATATCATTGCTGCCATCAGGAAATGGTCATTCCTTCGCATCGCTTAGGGTATCAGCCAATTGTGAACTTGCTACAAGCGGTGTGTATATCAAATAGGTCGACAAAAAACGGAAACAATAAAAAAAATACCAGACAACTTTATATGGATTTGTACTCATGTATTTCACTCCCTCTAAGCCCACACACATTGCCGGTAAGTTTATAGGGCCTGTGTCTTGAATTGGGGATTCTCTGGGTGGGGCTGTTTAATATCCAAGTAAGCAACTCATTTAAAGTTATTTAGCTTAAGTTGATACCAAATTGTCTTGATCAGGACTTTAATAGTTAAAATTAAGACTATTGAGTAAACGAATGTGGAGGGTGGAGCAATTGGGGCACGGCGATTGTGACACATTACCATGTGAAGTATTGGGAGAATATGAAGGCTCAGCTCTTATTGTTTTTTCTTATCTTAAACAATCACATGATGTGAATTATATCTATTGATTAAAACCTAAATTAACTGCCCTTTAATTTGAGACCATAAAGATTGTTGTGGGACTCTAAAGATAAATGTAATTAAAATAATTTGATTAATAACAGTTGGGATTGTATACAATGCGGACACAATAAACAGGGTGTTATTCTCTTTAATTCCATAGACTTGTTGATGCTTAACATGTGACAATGCCATTGGCAGCGGACACTGTAAATTCATACTTGTCATTCAGTTTAAAACATTTCAACCGGGTGACCCTATTAATGTTTACATTGTCTGAATGGGTTATTGGATTTACTTTGGCAAATACTTGATGGTGCTTCAGACAGAAGTACTTGTAAAATTTTTTAAGCAGTCTTAAGGACTTTATTGCCAATATTGCATATTTTTGGATGCCATTTCGTTACCAGTTGCTCCCAAAATCATAAGAGTTACCACTTTGTCTCTTTTTTCATCGTATTTTTATCAAAACTGACCTTTAGACCTAGCCCTACTGCAATTTTGATAATTTCGGAAAGATTGGACAATTTCATTTCAGGAAAATGTTTACTTTTCATTGCTAGTAGGTAGTTGGAAGTTATAAAGGTTTAAAGCTGGCTCAGAGATTTCGGAAATCTAACATTTTTGCATAGAATAAAATGACAATAGAAATAAAGATAGCAACTAAAATTGCTTAATTCCAAAGTTAAGATGAATGGGATGTTTCGTTTTTCATGCAGTAAACATTTATTGCATTGTATAAACAGTGTCATGGGAGAACGTGTTGTTTTTGACCAAAATTTCCGGATCCGGAATTTTAACAATGTTGTGATTTTCCAGGAGAGGATCCAGGATTGAAAAACGTCAAAAGTTACCGGGGGCGAAAAGGCTAAAAACACTTGTCAAAAAATTGGCTGATTTTGCAAGTTTTTCAGATTTACCGGGAGGCGCGCGCACCTCCGCCCCTGTCCCCGGGGGCGCCTGTTTTCTATATGAAAGACTTCGATTTGAGCTTAGTTATTTCACATAGTGATTATTTATGGGACAAGCATTATACATGCTTGTCCATATAACAAAAAAATTATGTATATGAAAAAAAACATGGATTTGTGTGAAAATTGAGTGGGCCTTGGCTATAAGCTAAAATTGGATGCGGGTACTTGAAAATTTGCAGACGAAACGCAACTGAACAAGCCCCACTTCAAAACGCATGGCCATATGATGTTAATCTAATTGGTTCAGTAGCCTAGCCTAGCGTAAATGTCTATCGTGCAAAGGTCTTAGAATCTCCATAAGTTTGCATAATTATTTTATGCACAACTGTCATAAAATGTGAACAAGGTGACGCTATTACAGAGCCGGAACAGGTGATAATTCACCATAGGCCTAAGCCTAACTTTGCAGCAATGTTGTAGACAGTGTCGATTCGGTCGTTCGCTTTTTGTGAGTTTGTCGACAATGACAATGCTTTGCCGATCCAGCCTACTTAGGACTGTAATTTTTCAAGAACAGCCTACCAAATAGCACTGGGTTGACAACGCAATGGGATTCTGCTTTGTTCCAATAACCAGCTTATTTAACTGAAGGTTCCTTTATAGTGTTTCTCTGTGCTTGTGATTTTGTGTATCTTTTCAGTCATCATTCATAAATAGTCAGTCTGGGTTTCATCGATAAAGTAGATCCACCTATGGTAGATCCGTTCACAGTAGCTATTCCCATAATATATCTGCCCACAGTAGACCCACTGCCAGTAGATCCGCCCGCAGTAGATACGCCCAGTAGATCCGGCCTACAGTAGATTCCACCCCTACAGTAGATCCGCCCACGTAGCACCCCTTACAGTCGGACTCCACCCAGGTAGATCTACCCCTAGTAGATCCACCACAGTAGTGCACGTGCGTTATGTGGTCATTGAGGGTACAACATGGAACAAGCTGCTTAAACTACTTAACCTCCCGATGATGTAATAATCATATAATACATAATAAGTACGTCATATTTGTGTGTTTACGTCATAGACACGTATAGACACGTCATAGTGGTTTTAACAAGCGTATTTGATTTTTGGTGTCATATTTGTATCTACTAATAAATATTTGTGGGGTCTAAAAACAACCATTTAGGAGATACAGGGCCTCAAAGTGGCTTTGGCGGAAATTTGGATTATGCTAATGAGCCAACTTAACAGTGTCCGGATTTTTTGGCCGATTTTGTATATTATGTTAAGAGGGGTACTTGTAACAATATATACCAAAAAAAATTCTGTTGAATTTGTTCCAGTTCAATTAGATATTGGCATAGATTTACTAGTCTATGTAGTCCACTTTGCCAGTTTCAGTGCTCCTCTACCTCAACCCAACCCCTAGACATCCTCTCCAGTTGCTTCCTCTTAAGAAGTAACAGACAATCTCACATGCCACCTCAAGGATAGAACAGAATATTTGCATGAAATTCTCAAGTGCAGTTTATTTTTTTTCATCAGGTTGCATTGGTTTTGGGATGGTCTCTAGCTACTGTTATAGCTGTTCTGTACTTATGGCACTTACCCATCCAAGAGGGAGGAGGTTATACACCGAGCAGAGCAGCTAGCATCATATATGATCGGTGAAAACGGCGCATTGGTCGGGTATCTCTTTATGGGTTGTATTTGCTTGTAAATATGGTTATGGAGGTAAGAAGCTCACCCCTATGAGTTACAATATGCTCATCTACCAGGGACACTGTTCAGTGGGTTGTACTTGCAAATACATTCACATCAACTAACCTTGTGTGATCTGGGTACCATGTATCATACCCAAAACCAGGGTGTGTATTTCCTAAATACATTAGTAAATGAAAGCTATTGAACTGTGGCATGGGATTTGAGACTATACTGGCTCATAGTGTCAGAGCATGTTAAAAAGTGCATCAAGGGGGTCCATGTGGACCCAGGATTTTTTTTACATGGCATGTTTTTGCCCAAGATTTAATTGCCCAAGATGTAATTGCCTAAGTATCAGTTGCGCATATTTTGGTGGAAAAAAAATCAATCGACCGTGGCATTTTTTTTACTAATTAGTATAAATAAGCATTTTGGTGGTGCTATTCAAAATTTGTTTTGCCCCATAAATCATACCGGAGTAACTTTTTTTTTATTTCAGCAATATAGTTGCATTGATATCCTACTATTATGAGCCAAATTTTATGGAAAAAGTCATTCGGTAAAGTGATTGAAAGGTCCTTGAATTGTTCATTCATTTTAAAAGAACCATGAAAAGGGAATAAAAAAGATAGACCTATGTTGTATCTAACATAAAAGGCAACAACTTAGTGAAATAAATCAAATTTGGGACAAAATAGCCCCCCCCCCCAAAAAAAAATCAATATGGATGTATGTGAGTGTAGGTGGATGTGCATTGGTAAAAACCTGTAATTGTGAAGAAACAAATCGGGTACATTTCATTTCACATTGTCATTATTATTCGGACATCGTCCAGCTGTGGATATGTGACCATCTGCAATTACCAAAAAACCCATCATGCAAACCACATAAACATGCATTAAAGTGGGATGGCCGATTATTTAAGGATATGAAGTTTTCATCCGAATAGATTGGTCTTCAATCCAAAACCCCATCTGTAAAGTTTCGCGCCGATATTTTAATCAGTTTTGAAACATGATTTTGTAAGTCCCATAGAGTACTGTGTAAAATTAATATTGGTCGACCAAAATAGGGCACATTTGGCTCTAAGATTTCACAGGGTAAATGAGAAAAATAGTAGCTTTCTTCTGATACCAAAATGTTGCCCACTTCCGGTAAAATCTGGGGCTTTGAGG
>JAMKCH010078322.1:0-12242 GCA_023653785.1 Ophioderma brevispina | reverse complement strand
TTTCGACGGGCACCACCATTTTAGACTGAGTAATAATTGTTTGAACTGATTCGAACAATCTGCTGCGTGTGTGCGTGAATTCGCACTGCTGTATACAGCGCGTAAACACAACGATTAAAATAGACACGCGATACGCCCGTGTACAGGTCGTACAAGTCGGTACTGCGTACGCTTAGTTCAAACAATTATTACGGAGACTATAAAAATCATCGGGACGGGGGTTTTCGATCGTGCGATCATTTACGAAAGCTATTTTCATTCACAAAACAGGGGAAGACCCGAGCTATTTTTAGTAAATAACGATTGACCAATCACCGATAAAACAATGATCTAAAACTGATGCTGATTGGAGCTCCCGCCCGATGAGATATATAACATGCTTCACGAGTTCCTGTGAGGCTGTTGGCAAATCGAGCGAGCTGGCCAGGGAAGCGATAGACACATTTATGCGAGCAAGGCGAAGGATTATACTCTGGACCATAATTTCTTGGACATAACAAACGCGCTCGTTGTGCGTACTGCGTCTACGTGTAACCCGATGGTGCGCCGTTTTGCCGGGAAATGTGGGCGTACGTTCTAAACTGTCCAAGAAATTATGAGCCAGAGTATAGTATTACGTTTCAATTGTTTACAGGAATTTTACGGCCACCCTTTATATTTCGTCTCCACGCTTTATACAAGTCCACCCTTTTTAGTGGAAAAATGTCAGCCCCCACCCTTTTGCCGATTTTCAAGATTTTGAACCGGCACGCATTATAATGAGTGGACTGCCCACTATGTCTCATGATGCTGTTTTCAAATTATGATCCTTCAAAATTTGGACTTTCTCTTTTTTCATGTAATATAAAAAATTCTCAGATGGACTTAGTTCCTTAAATGGGGCTGTCAGATGGCGGAGCTCTGTCCATTTTTTCTGGAAAAGCTGTATTTTAAAGAGCTCTATCTCATGATGCAGTCCATATGTATATAGGTAGCTTAGTTTTCAAGTTATGAGCTTTTAAAGTTTAGCCTTTTTTTTTTTTTTTTTTTTTTTTTATTTCGTCTCCACGCTTTATACAAGTCCACCCTTTTTAGTGGAAAAATGTCAGCCCCCACCCTTTTGCCGATTTTCAAGATTTTGAACCGGCACGCATTATAATGAGTGGACTGCCCACTATGTGTCATAAATATTAAAATATGCTATTCCTCACCCTCCCTCTGAATACTGGAGTGAAAGATTACTACTGTGTTGAATAGGAAAGATCAATTATATCTGAAGAGCAGCCTAATCCTTTTACAAATCAATTCCAACTTCGTATATGTTGTACATTTTGATATTCTCTCAATCAGGGGTCGATTTAGAAAATAAAATCTACATGCACATGTTAGCTTTTTTCCCAAATAAGGGCTGAAAATACAGAAAAATAACATGCACAGAGGAAAATTCACATGCACAGAGTCAATATTACATGCACTGGTGCATGTGTGCACCTGGGTAAATCGAACCCTGCTCTTAATCACCGTTCAAGAAATTTTTAATCCATCATGTCAAAGCTGAAAGAATTTTCGAAAAGTATAATTTCTCCATATACTCCATGCTAAGTTTCACTCCAAATTTGGGGAGTAAATGCAATAACTGGAGCAAATACCCGGATGTGCGACCGACTGAATAGCCGGGAGCGGACATCCAGGAGTTCAACAAAATCTGCATGGCAACTAAGGCTGGGATTTTTGGGTAATTTGGTGCCCGGGTACCCGATATAATTTTCTAGCGGGTAATCGGGTACCCGAAATTTCGCCAGTCGAGCATAATAAATAGCACATCTATATCAGCAGGATTACATACGACAGCATTCAAGATCTGACTTGCGTTTGGCGGACACGGGTGTGAAAAAATTATTTAGATGTGAAAACAACTAAAAATGTTGATCAATGTAATGTTTTCTAGGGTAAAATTACATGCAGTTTCTGATTTTGGCCCTTAAAATGGTGAAAATTACACACCTTTTGAGATATAATCCAAATTTTGGCCAAAATTTGGCCTTTTTGAGTGACAAAATTTTGACATGTCTATTTGGAATGACCATATCTACAACAAAAAATAAGCCCAGTTGTTATTTTTTTAAATGTAATGTTAAATTATTCACCTATCTTTACAATAAAATAGTTTGAATTGTTCAAACTACCTCCTGTTTTTGTTTAGAGCTCTTGAAATTGTACGTCAGAGTGACAAAATTGTACGCAAAATTTTAGGTTTTTGTCCAAATTCGGACTTCAAATGACCATAATTTCACAAAGGTATACCCTAGAGATATAATTTTTGTGTCATTTTGTTCAGAAATGCGATAGCAAAACATAGGTAGTACGTTTGAACAGAATACTCTTTACTAAGAAAAATTATAATGCAAAATGTTACCCTACCCCTTAATTTTCTGCAGGTGTGAAAAAATTATTTCGATTTGATAAAAAAAACCTCAAAAATTCCAGGGATTATGGAATTTAAAATATGAACTTGTTATGCCCAATACCTCCCCCTACAACAAGTTCATATTTATTTAGACCTAGGACTCCTCATTTTTGAGTTTGAATTTTTTTATCAATCATTTTTTTCCTTCCGGCAATAGGTCGTTTAATGTACAAAAGCATCTATATCATACCAAATCCACCTAAAATACCAGCAGACACTAGCTGACTTAGGATCAGAATGAATTAATACAGTTCTATAAACATATTCCAATGTAAGAATACCCTTACTTATGTTTACTATGGTTATACTTTTGACAGGTTCAGTAAAATTATTGTTATTCCTAGTTTTAGCATGTTGTCTCTTTTTCCCTATTCGGATATCATGGAGGTTTGTATTTTGAGGTGTAGCATTTGAGGAGGTAATTTTGCATTTCTAATGCCAGATTCAGTTTCTACACAAAATTTCAACCCAGAACTTCAGTTTTTACTCATTTTGTCCTCCAAACGCAAGTCAGATCTTGAACGCTGTCATACGCTATACTTGCTTCCATTTTGCATCCGATTTTACATTCATTTCTACTGCTATAAATAGGTGACGAATCCATTAGAAAAATGTATCTAAATCCAAACAAATCCCACAAAATGGAATCAGTATCTCATCCCTGTACCATTTCTTGTCATTTCCTGTCTATATTATATGGGATGTTTTGGATTTTTCATGTTATTAAACATCATCCCGATGGATTTAAGATGGCAGGCCCAACTACTACATCTCATTTTCTACCTGGATTTTCGCCTTAGGCCCAACAACATCATCCCCAAGGGCCAAGTTAAACACACAATGTAGTATATAATACGGCCTGTGATTCGCCCTCTGGTGCATGAGTGATAAATCATCTCATTTTTACAGGCATCTTCGCCTTTTGGTAAGCCCAACAACATCATCCCCAAGGGCCAGGTTAAACACACAATGTAATATATAATACACTGTATATACAGCCTGTGATTCGCTCTCTGGTGCATAAGGTTTATCGTAGATAGCGAAATATCAACAGAGGGCGCTCTACCGCAATGCATGATGGGATCGAAAAAGGGGCAAACAAAAGCTGGATCCCCGGATGTAACTGTAAACAACGTGTACTTGCCTATTGGCAATGGGAACTCAAAAAAAAACTTTCAAAATTTGGAGTCTGGTATTAAACAAAAATCAGCAAAAAGAATCTAAAAGCTGTATGATTTATACATGTATGTATTACACCTTTATCTGTAAAAGTACCGAGATAACAAATAAATGGCGACTGTTTTGGGGATATTAGAGGACATTTATTTTGAGTTGTCATGAGCGCGATCTGCCCTGCTGCTAGTGCAGCTACAACCCCTTGGTCCGTCTTGTCGTTGGTAATCACACATTTATTTTAAATATTTCAGCCAAATATGACACTTTGTAAATTGTAAAACAGAAAGTGTATATTTTTTCCTACATAATTTATTTGTAATTTATTTGTAATGATCGTATGTTTGTCAACAGAAGCTACAGAATTGAGACATGATCTATCCACCGCACGCAAATAATAACTCCATGTGCACACTTCGCGGGCGGCCGACTTACCTCCGTCGGCTTCCACTGTGACATTGTAAAATGGTAAAATGCATTCGTAATGTACACTCTTTGAAACTTGATCGACAAGAGCAAACTTTAAAGAATTTGTAAACTTTGATGTAGGCCTAAACCAAAAAAATTAGCATTATCTGATTATGGTTGAATCGAAATTACAGTTATGAGAACGCAGGTAGGTTGATAAGTCTAACAGTTTTCCGTGTGCGATATGAGCATGATGAGCGATGTGTGGGCCGTGATTCAAGCGGCAATCGATGACCAAGTTTGCCTCTCCGTGTCTGGTGTATCTCAGATTCGTCGTTCCACGAAAAGGTCTCTTTTCTTAACTAATATTTAATAAAGAAACTCAAATATCAAATTGTGAAATTGTAATAATAGTCGGCTGCTTCATTATTAAATACGGTAATGAATGAAATTTGTCACAGTGTGAAATTTGGGTTTCAGGTAGTCAACTCCATTGGCGACTGCACGCTACTTCTTTCGATAGCAGCTGACGAAAGTGTGAATTTTCTGGTTATTTTGAGGGGATAATTTGTCGTACCTTTTATAAAAACAAAGATTACTTGTAATACCATTCATGGACAACAACCTGGTAGTATATTTATCATCATTAACTTAAACATAATTGAAAACAATCCACAATAAGTTTGGTTCTACTCGTTTGCTGTGATTCCTCATTGACAGTGCACGGAAACAAATGATGATCATCGACGTGTGTGGTGCTCTTGCCCCTTTTTCGGCCCCGTGATCCTTTGCGGTTTCTATCTACGATAAACCTTACGAGTGATAAATCACCAGTCACGTATCGTGACTATCGTCGTATGTGCCATGTGGACAATAATAGCTAACATGCAGAATTCGTAAGGTTTGAAGAGCGAGTGCACAAGCAAGTGACCGGGATCACCGCTGTTTAATCTATTGTTTTTACAAAATAGCTGATCTTAGAAGTTGGATTTAATGACCACGAATCATGGATATAACATGAAAAACATTCAAGATACTTGGATTGGAAAATAAAAATCAAGTTGAACTAGAGACCGAATTTGTCATGGTTGCGAGTACTTAAAATGTTACAGTAGGGGGAAAATCAAAATATCGGGTACCCGGCGTTGGTGCAATGTTCTGCCCGGGTATTGTATTAATTTGTAAATCAGGGCGGTGGTACCCGAAAGCCCGCCCGAAAATCCCAGCCTTAATGGCAACAACGTGCGTAATTCGAATGAGTGCTGCACGCATATAGTTCTGGTAAACAAAAACCAGAGGTCACATATCTTTTAACACTACTCGTTATCATCTTCTGACACTAGTTTTGGTACTTTGTAAATGGAAGGAAATGTACATAGAACCAGAACAGTCGAAAATTTGTGAAGTGAACTACTTTCGCACTACAGCTAAAATTACCCAATATCATGAATATTAATTCTATATCTTGCGTATCTCTAGCACTCAGACTTAATCTGCATTAGTGAAATCGTTATATTCCTCAGAAAAAGATAAAATAAGGCAAAAGTTATAGACCCTCCGATTACTCGATGAAACCTTGTGATCAGTGGTGATGTGCTACATTCCGACGAGCATGCGTATCGTGTCTTGGTCAGGTAGCTGATCTTTCCCACGGGCGTATTGAACCGAAAAAGAACGTGTTCATTTTCGGTCTTGTTGGAGTGATTGAACATGTATGGCGTTCGATCATTATTGAATGTGTACTCTTTTACCAGTCGTTCAAAAAATAAATGTGGCATCGCCATAGCGCGCATGTATGTATTGAATTGCATATGACAGGTTCAGCTTTACATGTACGTTTGGTGGACAGAATGGTTGAAACTTAAAGGGAAAGATATCATACTTAAAATACCATTTTCTAGGTTTGAAATTTGTGTAGAAGAAATGAATCTGAAATAAAAAATGCATTAATTATTAACTTGAAATTTTCCCATAGCACTGTACAGCAATTTGCCCCGAAGTCTCAAATTGAGCATAAATCGCGCAAAAAAAATAAGTCCTTCAAAACTGGGACTTCAGGCTACAAATACTCAACTTGCTTAGAGGGAGGTCTTGGCTATAGCAAGTTTATATTTGTTTTAGACTAAAACCTCGCAGTTTTGAAAGGACTTATTTTTTTGCGAAGGGCCTTTATTTTTTTCACATCCCTCCGAAATGTTAGGGGGTAGGGGTAAACATATTATCTTATTTTTTTTCAAGTACATTCAACTTAGTTCAGTTTAGATCACTATTTAGCTATGAAACACTGAACAAAAAGACACAGAAGCATCACCTAGCTCATTACCATTGAGGAGTTATGGACTTTTTCAATCACAAAAGTGGGCGAAAATTGCATTTTTTTCGCAAACTCAATTGTCCACCCTGGACTGACTAATGTAAACCCGTTTACAAAAATAAAGAAAGAATAGATTTCATCCATTTAATGATTGATATTACAAAAATGTACCCCTGTCACATGATTAGCATAAAGAATTAGTCACTACTAGGTAGATTTCATGTCATACACTCCAGGAAAATTAAGCAAAGTCAAAATTTTTGTCACCCGGGAAAATGGCCATTTTTGGCCTATTTAATTTCTTTAATAAAACTCCAAAATTGGCCAAAAAATCTGAATTTTTTCTCAAAATCAGTGAAAATTGGGGTTTTAAGTGCCCAAATCTGAAAACTAGAATTTTTACCCTTAGAAAACAATTAAGTAATCAAGGAATTTTGACTCTTTTCACCCCTAATATTTTTTCCACAGCCGTGTCCGCTAAACGTAAGTCAAAGCTTTGAAAAACCGGGGGGGGGTAGGCTTTGGGGGCTTTGTCATATATCATGCCTACTAAAATAACAAAAATTACAGTGCCTGCTCTGACAGTATAAATACAGTGGCATAACCAGACCTTTTACAAATGGGGTGGGGTGGGGTAGGGGGGGGAAAGGACAGAAGGTGTGATTGAGTAATTTTCAGATGCGGACAAAATTGAATCCTCTCCGGTAGGCACTAGGCAATATACAAATGGTAGGGGAACAGGGTTCACATGAGTGTGCGTTTTTGCGTCCTTATGACGCACTTTTCCAAAGGTGGCGCAATTTGGTTTAGATAGAGTAATAGTTTGCGTCTTCTGTGAACGCAAAAAATATAGACACTTTAAAACTATAAAAAATCACAGAGCTTTGGCTAGAGGTACATGGTCACAATATTGTATCATTTTCACTCAAACAAATAATTATTCTGTTACTATTAACTACATGTGCAAAAAATCTGTGGTGAAAATAAATATAGGTTTAAAAATGGACTGATTTTACGTTCTTTTATTTTAAGTTCACTAACTCTCTCACTATCCCAAAGGGATTCAAGAATCAAGATACTCCAGTTCGTTTGGAGTTTAAGGGTCATCAGGGTGGTTAATTACTTTACGATATGCCCAGTCTAAGTTTTGAATTGGATGTTATGGATGTTTGCAGTCATTAAAGGTGCACCAAGAGATGTCAAGTTTCATCCATATTTTCTGTGAGGAGTTGATTTCATATGAATTCGACACTTAATAGACTCCCTACCTTTTATTTGGCCTACAGGAAATAGCTTAAAATGAAAAAACAAAACAATGATTTTATATGCTTATATTTCATAGAAAACATGCTGATTTTGATTTATCTCTACGAAATTAGTTTCACAATTATAGTACTAAAGAAACACTTTCAGCTTAAACCTTTCAAAAACTGTTCAGATGGGGACTATTTTGATAGAAAGATTTACACCAGAGCCAAAATCAGCATTACACTTTTTTAGGGACACGGTTATTTGAAATCTTCGTTGCACCTTTAAGTATTACAAAAGTGCTACAAACCTTGACACGCATATAAATTAAAGTTGACGCACTTTTTCAACCTCGGGGAAAACAAATTGCGTCCAAGTAGACGCACTTTTTTCAAAACCTAGTGTGAAACCTGGGAATGAAGAGGAATTGAGTGTTGTTCCAACATGCAATTTTTCAATACAATATTTGAATGGTTTGTGCACCATGAATGTATGTCGTGCCAAAGGAAACTCATCCCAATCTTAAAGTACCCTTCGCTTATGATAAATTAAGGTTCAAGAATGCAAGCAAAGCAAAATACACAGCATTTAGTCTTCCCCCGGTCCAATTTCAGCCAGTTAGTGTGTATCCATGTGTAAAACTATTTTTTACACTCATGGCATTGCAATTGAAAATTAGGATGCATTTCCAGAGTTGGTCGTTCCTTTGACTAAAAAAAGCACTACCTTGTTATTAAATTGCTTTGATTTACTTTCAGCTCATCTCTAGTAGAAATTTTGGATTTCCTTTTCGAATTCAATATTGACCATGAGCAAACAAAACTGTTTATTTAAATTGGGAGCTGCCCAATAGCCTCTTAGTTTGGAACAAACAAATCTACCCTCCTACCGTCCATTCATCAAAAGAAAATCACGTTAGTAAGTTCTCTGTCTTCAAATACATGGCCCGATAGCTCGAAAACAATTCTGGTTTTATCTCCATTTAAAACGATGGCCCTTGATACGTAACGCGCGTTCACAAGTCCTCGCCCGGACACGCCGCGAAAAACGTTCGAAGTCGCGTTCAAACTCCATATAATACCATACATACTCGTAAGTTGTAAGTGATGACCCTGGTATGATAAGGTTTGTAAACTTTAACCCCAAACATTGCTCATGGGTCCGAACTTAGGATAAAAAAAGTGCCAATCTGTGTTGGATCGAAAAATACGTCAAAAAAAAAACAATCATTTCTCAGTGGTGTAGAAGCTTGAAACTGAAACATATAGAAGACAAGGCTATGTGAGTTCTTAGTATCTTGGAATTGTCAGGTAACTGCCTTTGTTGTTTTAAATCGAGGAGGAAATACTTGATTTGTTATATTCGGTCATCTCCAGCAAGGCTGACGTTCTGAACCAACTCGAGGGCCCGTTCAATGAAAGTGTACAGTGTTTAAGCTATGGAGGACCCTCTGGTTTTCAGTTACTGGACATAGCACGTGTAGTGTCTTACGATGTGCAGTGAACTTAAAGACGGCATATTGCGAAAGTTTGTTTTCACGCGGATTCGGGGATTCCCTGGGCTTCCCCATGTCCCCTTCCCTTGTGCTGCGCAGGGTTCACACAGGTTTTTGAAAAAAGTGCGTCTACTTGGACGCAAATTTGTTTTCCTCCCGAGGTTGATTGAACAAGTGGTCAACTTTAAATTATATGCGTGTCAGGTTTGAGCACTTTTGTAATACTTAAAGGTGGCTGCAACGGAGATTAATACAGGTGTCCCTAAAAAAATGTGTAAATTCTGATTTTGCACTGTTGTAAAGCTTTCTATCACAAATATCCCCATCTGAAAGGTTTTTGTTTTTTGAAAGGTTTATTTAAGCTGAAAAGGTTTCTTTTAGTATATTGTGAAACTAATTGTTAAGGACAAATACAAAATAAGCATGTTTTCTATTGAAAATAGAAGCATATTTTAAATCAGTGTTTGTTTTATTGTAAGCTATTCTGTAGCCAAATAAAAGGTGGGAGTCTATTAAGTGTCTAATCTATATGAAATCACTACATTATCACAGAAAAATATGGATGATTGATCCTTGGTGCACCTTTAATTGACTGCAAACAATCCATACACATCCAATTACAAAACTTAGACTGGGCATATTGTAACGTAATTACCCTGATGACCTTTTAAACTCCAAACGAAAATGGAGTATCTTGATTCTTGAATACCCTTTGGGCTCGGAGAGAGGTAGTGAACTTAATAAAAGGCCGGAAATACAGTCAATGTTAAACCTATATTTATTTTCACAGATTTGCTACATATATTTAATAGAACAGACTAATATTTTTGAGTGAAAATGATACAAACTTGTGACCATGTACCAGAGCCAAAGCTCTGTGATTTTGTATAGTTTTAAGTGGCTATATTTTTGCGTTCAAACATAAGCGCAAACTATCTCTATCTAGACCAAAGTGCGTCCCCTTTGGAAAAGTGGGTCATAGACGCAAAAACGCTCACTAATGTGAACCCTGTGTCGGCGCTCCCGGATATATTGCTACGCCAGCATTTCCACCTGACAGAACCATGCCCCCAACCGCAAAGGGAAAAGGAAATTAGACATAGATTGCGCGTTTACAACGCCGCAGAAATAGTGCGAAAGGTAGACGCCGTGTAGACGACTTATTCAGAAAAGTGATGGCGATTATAAATTGCAAGTTGCAGCCATGATTTCCATAATGAAAAACATGAAAAACTAACTTCTATCTAGACGGAGATCTTATCAAATTTAATACCCTTATGCAGTCAATCACTAGAAATATGTACATTACTACAATGAGAATGTTTAGGTTTTTTAACGTCAGGAAATTAATTTCTGAATATTTAGGGATTCAAACAAAATTTGATGATTTCATGTTCCTTATTCATAACCCCACGTCCACATTACTTAAAGTGTATCGAAAGAAGGCCGAATGACGTCATTATTTCAATTAAAATGGGCGGGTAGTGCGCCCCCTATTGGTTCTCCGCTGTGGCAACAGAGGGAATGGGATATGCCATCTCAACAGCAACAGTCAAATTTCAATCCATTAAAAACCGAACGCCTAGGGGAGGCTCAAGTCAATAAATCGGTTTTTTTAATCGAAAAACTGTTGTTTTTGGGGGTCGAAATATCCAGTTTTGGTCGAAAAAACTTTTGCGATCGAGAACCGGGTTTTCGCATTATAGACACCGAGACAATTTTCCAATGGAAAGAGCGGGCACCCTTAAAGTTATCCTTATGTTCCAGCGGAATCACTTAAATTCAGTGAATGAATATTCGCATCCAGTTCTATAAGGATTCACCAAATTTTGCAGTTTTATTCAAAGTAACTCCATGAACTAGAATTGGTGAGACTTGAGTATGTCTTTAGGATTCAGTGGTTAGCTTTTGGATACAAGATTCTTAACAACATTGAGCCTACTTCTTTTGGTTCTTTCATTCATTGTAGTACGTAGAATTCCAATCTGTTTTACAGTCAGCACAAAACTTGACTTAAAGGGATTAGCAGCGATAATGCGAGAGAATCGAAAAAACGTGGAAATGCATTTTTTAAACTTATAAATCAGGGATAAGTGTGTACAATTCCATATAACTGATTTAATGTAGAAACAAACTACCAAATTAATAGTGAAAAAATGGAGTATTTGAGGAAATTTGTCATACCGTCTCCCGCCAATAGACATACATCTACGGTGTCTCAAATCTACACTAAACAGCTGATTGTGGTTTACACCAGTACATAATAAACAAAGATCAATAATGTTTGTGTTTGAGTTCAAACTGTATTGATCATGATGCACAATATCACGCTGAACATCCGTGATATTCACCGAGAAAGGCCTTTTCGATCTCAAGTCGGAATTTAGATACGCACGTATAGAAATTACAGAATCGGATAAAAAGTACTTCCTTGTCTTTAATACACAGATTTCAAGTCAACCACTTGCAAGTTATGTTCGCATATCCACGCCAGTAACAAAAATATAAAAATATGAATTTTGATGCTTTTTTCGATGTTTCGGATTAGCAAATCGCTGCTAATCCCTTTAATTAAATTTCAGGATTCCCCTTTTAAACAATGCATATTTAAATTGCCAAATTGCAAGAATTAAATGCAATAGACTTTGGAAAACAAAAAAATTATGAGGTTTGGGATTCTGATTTCATTCTCAATATATTTGTACTTATTAGAAACACACTCGGTTGAAACAAAATGAAGACTCAACGGCACAAAATGCCAAAGATATGCCGAAATGTTGCTGAATTCTGAACCTTCGGTAAGCTTGCTGAATTCGCACCCATACACCAGAGAAGAAATCTCTACCCTCCAACAGTGCTGAACACTAATTATAAGTTTTGATTCAATTTTAACTAGAATTTCGCGGTTCTCGGCTTTCGCGCTCGCTATATTCAAAGAATATAAGCTGTGGGCCGCCCCATGACCTTTGACCCTGGCACGTGACCTTTGATCTCATCAACATATGAGGGATCGCATGGTGCACCTATGACAAAAGTTTGGTTCCAATTGAACTGTAATGTAATTTTGTAATTTTACCTTTTAGGGTTTACCATGGCAAAGTGTATACTTATGTGCTTGGTTCCCAGGGGCGGCGCCAGGGTAAAATCTTAAGAGGGGC
>JAMKCH010078319.1:0-12156 GCA_023653785.1 Ophioderma brevispina | reverse complement strand
TCAGGAATCTGGCTCGAGCAAAATGCTCAGTTTCGTGGTTGTTTCTTCTTGCGAAAAGATTCCGGGTTAATAGGGAATCAGCGAATACTCAAACTATAGCCACCATTTCATGGAACCGATCAACACGCACGGGGGGGTTTCTTGGATTTTGCTCGGGAAACCGGCTCGTTCCTAAAAAGAGGGACTAGCTGCAAATGCGGGCCTACCGCCAGGGTACAAATTCAAATTAAATAAGTTCTAGTACCGCTAGGGGTACAAAGTCAGTTGTGCTTGTGACTGGTTCAATAGGAAAAATACCATCTAAACATATCAGCAAAAATAAACCCTAAGTGTATATTTTTGCAGTAGTACAAGTGTCATTTTTCTGTATGTGTTGGCTATTTTAAATGGGTATATTTTTAGGTCTGAGAACAGGACCCGCAAGGGGTTATTAATCTCACTGCAAAGTGCAAATTACCTTCAATCTTCAATCAATTTTTATTTGTTCATCATAGAATAGGCCTACAGCAAAAACAATATGATTTAAATAATGATGTAAATAATGCATTACAGTGAAAAATTAATTGATACAAGATAATTCAAAAATTGCATACAAGTGTAAAGATGATTATATATACATTATAAGTGTAATTTCAAAAGAGATATTTAAAAGGTTAAAGAGCCTAACTTTTCTATAAAAAATTATTTAAAAAAAAGCACAGTACGGGATGTCAATAATGCCGTACCGTTAGGTGTATATTTTCATTGAAAAACTAGTATTTAATTTCACCAAAGGCTGTTGCAATTAGGGGCCGGGATATTTTTTAACTGAAGTGGTCCGGTGAGAGGTCACTTTCAGAACCCCGGAACGAGATGGTGCCCAACGAAATCCAAGATGCCCCCCCCCTCCGGTCCAACTTTCAAATTTAGTAAACTATCACCCTTGAGTTTTCACACTCGGGGCAGGCTTGGGCAGGAAAGCTGAATGCTAACGATGTACATTAATTCTATATAAACGAAAAACAACAACAAACACAACGGAGACCGCCGGAACAGTGTTGTAATATGCAATATACTTTTACACTTTACGTGTTCGGACATAGCGGTTTTCAAAAATATTCTACTCTAATGATTGCTCGCCTATCATCGATTGCGGCAAGGGATTATGATCAAAAGGTGCTTTTTAATCCCTTCCTTTTGTGCGGGTGAATGGATAAACCGCTAAAATCGGATTGTGGAAATCGTGGGTTCTTTCTTATCTATTTCTTCCATGCTTATAAGCCACGCGTGGCCACCAACCACGGGGTGTGTATATAGTAATATCGTGGCATTATTGTGATGGAAATGTAATTTTCACAGGTATTTCACTGTACGACTGTGTTTGTATTTCTGTTCTTATACTGTGCTCAATAGATATGAATTTTTAAAACAGCAAATTATATTTGGAAAAATTGGTGTTGCCCCTTGTGACATCTAGTACTTGAAGTTTATTTTACAGATAGTGTTACCTGGCATTGTATATGAGTATGAAAATACAAGCTGTTTCCCAGGCATACCGCAACCTCTTCGGTAATGAAACTGCAAGGCAAATTTACGTGCAAGCTCGTTCAATACGCCAGATGATCAATGATCTGACGTCTGCTACACAGCTCATCTTTGGCCCCAAGTTTCTAAATCACGATAGATGTTTATCGCCTGTAAATACAAACGAGCACGAGTTCACTGCAATTTCGAATTTTCCGCGCAAACTGATGTTCCTAATTTGCTAGTCCATGACTATACGACTTTAAAATAGTTATAAATGGTGTCTTAAAATGAGATAAGTTCCAAGCCAGTTGTAGTATAAGCAAATTTCTGATAAAAAATAGGGAAGGAAATAAAAAAAATTTTCGCTTCCGACATATAGTGAAATCAACGCATCGCAACCACGCTGTGCGTTAACAAATTTGAAACTCAATTGTCTGGGCTTTGGCACGGTTGCATAACTCACCTTACACACAGCTGTTGCTTGCAGGCCAGAGTCGCCCAGTAATGTCCATATCGACGACCTGTTAACAACCGTCCCATTTTTCTCGGCATTCATTACCGTTACAATAGTTTTGTAGCGTTCCGTTTTAGTGGACTTGATTATAAAATGCTGGTTCCTGTCTGTATTACC
Source organism: Ophioderma brevispina (assembly GCA_023653785.1). Lineage (NCBI taxonomy): Eukaryota > Metazoa > Echinodermata > Ophiuroidea > Amphilepidida > Ophiodermatidae > Ophioderma > Ophioderma brevispina. The sequence goes on along the minus strand of JAMKCH010078319.1, from coordinate 10,019 downwards.
CAAGTTCAATGTTAATTTGTGAATATTTTGAAAGCCATATTGGTACGTTCAATGATTATAGAGGTATCCGCCTTGATAAAACATTCGCAAGTGACATTTTCAAAAGTTTTGGAAAGAGCAATCTTCCTAAGTTTACTCAACATAAGCTCCGATGTGGATCAAATTTGAAATTTATTATTGATTTGAAAGGATGCTCAACAAGAATTGGTTCTTTAACTAACTGCCTGGTACATGTTTGTACAAAGTTTTTGTCAAGTCAACAGATACGAGTGGTTCTTTTAGATCACTAGTGCAAATCAATTAATATTCAAAAATCCAGTTGAATGTGCTACGGGGAAGGGAAGTAAAATAAAGGCCTTATAGACCTCTGCGGCACTGCCTGTGACGCGCGAATCGTTGACTTCGTTGCAATTTGAATTGCATTTCGTTTCTTTTATTTGAGAAAATTGATTTTGAAGACAAAAATACCCCCTCAGAAAAAATGCAATTTTTTTACAATATGATTGATACTGAATCATATTTTCTATTTTATAAAGTTAATAGTTGGTATAAATGTAACGGTTAAAATAACAGCAAAAACTTTTCTTGACTTACATGATGTTCTTTGATTGAAGCTTTTCTGGGTTGGTAAAATGCTTTTTTTTTATTTTAAAAAAAATTCCAAAACGAAAAATCCGCCACCACATTTTACGTTTTCAGGGTTACCTAGGAAACAAACGTTGTTTGCCTTATATTTAAATCAAACAGTTTTTCTTCTCTGAAATGACACAGAGGAAGCCCAGTGTCCCAAACTGAATTTTTGCAGTGAAATCTCGCGTTTGTATTCAGGCCCAATAACACTCTACCTGTTACTAAACTGCAGCTGTATCGAACAATTTTACAATTTTACTTTTCGTTTGAACTCAGACTTAACAGTGATAAGTGATGTGACAATCTACAATAGAAGTCGGGGAAATTAAAAATGTCTTCGGTTTTGCCCACCCAGGAATTACACTGTGGGGCTGGTCTTTCGTCTTTCACAGTCTTGTAAAACATACAAGAGTGTTATAATGTTAAGGTATAATGCGGTTGTAATCATTTTATTGTATAAGTGTTTTTATTCGTTTGTATGTGCTTTTTTTGTGGCATTCCTAATGTATCTAACGATGATATTCTTGACCTCATAAAGCAATCGGCCTGACGAGCTTAACCAGCTTATATTTGGCTCTTGGACTGAATCAGAGGCAGATAGATAAGCGGATGCGATGCTGTCCACATAAAGTAGAGCACAAGGCCAGAAGTGTTAAGTGTTTACAGTTTGGCGAAAAGACAAATAAGATGGAGAAAAGCTAAACGAGGAAAGCTGTACGTTAGCATAGAAAATCCAAAAAATAGCAAGCCAAGGAAGAAGCTGAAAGAAAAATGGAAACCTTAAAGGAATCTACACTACAAATTGATCTTCTTTGTTATCGATTCTATGCAAGCATCGTTATATTTACAACTCTTAATAGTGAGGAACCGGAAAAGGATGTTATTCATGGCTTCCTGACTGCCGACAGGGCGGAACGAAATTAGAGGATGATGCTCCCGGACTGCCTTGGGGACAAGCATATTTTCATAAATTGCCTTTTAGGACTACTAAAAACTCTGAGATGCAGGACGAACCTTTCATATGGGTCGATGCCTTTTTTCAATGACCCTTTTTCATATTTTAAAAAAAGTAAAAAATTAAAATTTGCAAAATTTTTCACTAGCTTGGATCATTTTTTATTCCAGATCAATCATATTTTGCTGCCAAATTAGTCGATTTTAAGTGTATACCAGTAAAGGAAAAAAAATAATACAAAACGCCAGGTTTTGAGGTCTCATGATTTTAATTTTGCATTAAGAAGCTTAAGAACCAGATTTTCGCTCGCTTTGTCACATGTTAAAACGAACTACTAAACAGAAAGGAAGTCACAAGTGCATGCGAGGAGTGTAGAATGATAACATTGCCATAAAAGTTTGAATTGATGACTGTTGAATTTGGAAAAAATAACCGGGTCTTTGTCTTTTGTATGCCAATTCGCCGATTCGATTCCCACACAATATAGTAAGGAACCTTGAACGAACCTTCTATGGTTGGGGGGAAAGGAGGAACTCTCCAGAAATCTCAGAAGTAGATGAACACGATACGCATGCGTGTTAAGTGGCGGACGTAGGGACCCACGTGCTGTATTTACCCCACATACAACTTCTGCATCAATTGAAACAAACGGCCGCGAGTTTGCCCGTCTATTCGCAGTTTCGAAACCTCTTCTGTCTCCTCATGACCAAATTTGCCAATTTACAAATTGCCACATTTAAAAATGCCTTGTTAAAAAGGGAAAGGCGAATTCATGACAAAACACTTTCTTGTTGGCAAGGAACTGCGGACTTTGGACTCAGTGGTTATTTGGACAGATTGAATCTATATCGATAGTAGGCGCAGGGGAAACTATTGGAATACTTTTGCGTTTTTAAGGTGCGTGCATGATTGATGTGGGCCCGATTTTTGATACATGTTGTTCCCTCACATAGAAGCGTATCACCAAAAAACCATCTGATTACTAATTTTGAGAATATAAATCGGTTCAGACGTTTGCGATAGTAGAAGCAAATAAATGTGTACTAAATAGCCCATAGGAGAGTGTGTGTGTACTAAACGTGTTCGACCACATTTGGATAGTTTGGGTCCATAAACATCAAGAGGGAAAACATTCTTGAACTTTAAATTTCACTAAGGGAAGAAAAAATGGACTTTCTTCTGATACCAACACAAGTTGTGTTCGATTGACACCACCTTTGAAGCCACTATCAGCGATTTTTTTTTAAAATGTTAAAACAAAAACGCGCACCTATTTTTTACATTGTTGTGTTGGTAACTGGGTAGCGAGACCACTGTACGTGGCTAAGTGTTAACAGCGTTTTGTCAAGAACTTGTGATATTTAGCCTTGTTTACTATAAAAGTTCGGGAGTCGACCTTTTTTTGAGGTCTAGAAACAGTCGTAAATGGACACCTACAAGCACCGCTTTAAAATACATTGCACTGTTTTTCACAACGAACAATAATATAAGGTATTGATAGGACCTTTACAATGCAATTTAGAGGACTAAATGGGCATTTTGAATTGTGAAAATAAAAAATGGACCTGAGTGTGGCTTTTAAGTAGTAACTAATCTGAGGCAGGTAGAACCGGAAGACGCGAGCGCTCAGATACTTTTATTCTGTCATATTGGCCAGTTAGGAAGAAATGCACGCAAGAATTCCCTCTAAATTACCGTTTAAAAATTCCCAAATCCCAAACCAGCAGATCGGGTCCGGGCCCCCTAGTTGTTTATGTTGTATTCTTTTTTGCGACTCTAGTCGAATATAGTATGACAGCTTTGGTAAAGATAGGGGACGGCGGGTCCCAAATAGGTCGTCTGATGTATGTGATTGTTCTCGAAATCATTTCTGAAATGCACAATTCAGTTTCTGTTTATATGCTCAAACCTGAAAATGTATTCTGAGTCAGCTAACAATATAAACACAAATTTGATAAAAAATAATTTCAATGTTAACATGGTTCATGTCTCATACCCCAGGATCAAATGTTCCCATACCTCCAGGACAATGTCACCTACCTCCAGGACAATGTCAAATATCCCCAGGACAATGTCCCTACTCCAGGACAATGTCCCCATACCCCAGGACAGTGTCCCCTACCTCAGGGGACAATGTCCCATACCTCCAGGACAATGGCCCATCACCGGGACATGTCCCAGACTCCAGACCAATGTCCCATACCTCCAGGACAATGTGTCCCATTGCCAGGGAAAGTGTCCCATACCCCAGGAAAGTGTCCCATACCCCAGGACAAGTCCCCAAACCCCAGGACAAAGTCCCATACCTCGTGGACAATGTCCAATATACCCAGGACAATGTTTTCATATCCCCAAGATCAATTGTCCCATAGGCCCCCGACAAGTCCCATACCCCAGGGACAATGACCCATACCCCAGGAAAGTGTCCCATACCCCAGGACAAGTGTCCCATACCAGGACAATGTCTTATACCCCAGGACAATGGCCCATACCCCAGACAATGTCCCATACCCAGGCAATGGCCCGATACCAGGACAATGTTCCCATAGCAAATCTCTTGATGATCGTAAATGTAATCTTGTAGATGGTTATTTATTGGATTTGAAGCTCGCAGTTGACAAAGTAGACCACAACATTTAGGACCTCAAAAACTTATTCATGGGGCATCCGAGGTGTTTCTTCTTCAGGGATTCAAAACTTCTTTCAGGCGGAAAGCAGCGGGTCAGCGGGTTGTGTCAAGGGTTTTTTCTTGCAGTTTCAGAGTGGATTTCTGTCACCTCAGGTGTTCTCAGGGCTCTGTTCTTGGGTCCTATTTCTTCTACTTTTTGTCAATGATTTAACTGATGTTGTTTCGTCTCCTCTTTTTCAAGTTTTGCAGATGATCACACAATACTTCGTCCTATTTAGTGCAAGTGATCATGATGTTCTTCAGAATGAATTATTCACAAAATTTTTAAATGGATCTGCTTAATGAATTGCCTCTTCAATCTTCTAAGTGATCCGTTATGCACATGACTGGATCTAAGTCTCCTGATTATTGTGACTATTACACAATGGGCGAGAGTGAACTTGTTGAAGTTAACAATTTCAAATGACTTGTGTTACTTTTCAGTGGATCTTTCCTTTGACTCTATATAGCTGCAATTTCAAGTAAGGTTTCAAAACTGTTGGCTTCATCATCAGAGCACAAGGAAAAGATGTCTTCTAATGCACTGATGAACTCACAAAGCTCTCCATCTGCCAATATTATTTACTGTGCATGGTTTGGCCCACTATCATCAAAGGAAGCATGGAAGGTTGAGAGGAAAGGTCAACAGAAAAATTTACAAGGATTTATTCGATAAGCAATCACCAAAGGCGGATGCTCGTCCACCTACTTGAGCAAGATTCTTGATTTGAATCTAGTCAGCTCGAAGAGCTTTCAAATCCAAACGGCTTGTTCTAGGTTTTAAGATCTTACATGATGGATCCCTACTTCTTTTAATTCTTTGATTTCAACATAGGCATGTTGCAGAGGACTAGGCTTTTCCACCAATCTGCAAGGACTTCCTATTTCTTCAAATATGTTTATTTAACTTCCACGTCTTTGGAATGATATCCCATCTGATTTGCGTGCGGTGGTCAATAGTATTTTATAAACTTTAAAGCAGGCCGTAAATCACACTTTTTAAAGAAAACATTTAAAAACTAAAAATATTGTTTTTAAAAATGTAGTGTTTTTGTACATTTTATGTCATGGAGGAAAACACTTTTGATATTAGACAGGGTAATGTTGCTCTTCAATCAGTTTACCATTGACTGATTTTTTATTGTATTTACATTGGGCCTTGCCTATTCTTTGGTTTACTATTAATCAATCTGCTTGTTGTGCATGTATCTTGTTCTCTTGGATATTGAGAGCACCTTGTGATCGGGTTTTTTATACAACCCTTCTCTATCCAGAATTATTCTGCTGTTGCTTGTCAAATTTTAATGTATTTATGTATCATATTTATGGTTCTGATTTTGCAAGTAATTCAAATAAATATTATTATTATTATTACCCAGGACAATTGTCCCATACCCAGGAGAAATATCCCCTACCCCAGGACAATGTACCATACCCCAGAACACAATGTCCATACCTCCGGACAATGCCCCATACTCCGGCAATGTCCAATACCTCCAGGACGATGTCCATACCTCCAGGACAAATGTCCCATATCCCAGGACAATGTCCCATACACCAGGACAATGTTCCAAAACCCAGGACAATGTCCTACACCTCCAGGGACATGTCCATTCCACCAGAACAATGTCCCAGACCCCCAGGACAGGTCCCATACACAGGCCAATGTCCCATACCCCAGGACAATTTTCGATACCTCCAGGCCAACTGTCCCATACATCCAGAACAATATCGTAAGGAACCTGACCCTAAACTTCACTCATGGTTTGGGGAAAGGAGGAACTCTCCAGAATCTCAGAAGTCGATGAACCCACGATACGTCTGCGTAGTTACGTTGGCGTGACGTAGGGACCCACGTTTGTATTTACCACCCCCACATACAACTTTCTGCATCAATTGAAACAAACGGCCCGCGAAGTTTGCCCTCCTATTCTGCAGCTTTCATCAAAACCTCTTTCTTCTCCTCAATGAACCAATTTGGCCCAATGTAACAAATTTGCACATTTAAAAATGCCTTTAAAAAGGGAAAGGCGAATTCATGACAAAAAAACTTTCCTTGTTGGCAAGGAACTGCGGACTTTTGGGACTCAGTGGTCATTTGGACAGATTTGAAATCTATATCGATAGTAGGGCGATTGGGGAAATTATTGTAATACTTTTGCTTTTTATGTGCGTGCATGATTGGATGTGGTGCCCGATTTTTTGGATACGATGTTGTCCTCCCTCACATAGAAGCGTATCACCAAAAACATCTGATTACAAATTTTGAGAATAATCGGTTTCAGCCGTTTGGATAGTATAAAGCAAAAATGGTACTAAATTAGCCAAGGAATGTGTGTGTTACTAACTGTTCGACCACATTTGGATACTTTTGTTCATAAGCAACAGCAGAGGAACATTTCTTGAACGTAAATTTCACTAAGGTAAAGAAAAAAATATGGACTTTCTCTTCTGATCCAAAGTTGTCGATTGGGATCACCCACCTTGAAGCACTACGCGATTTTTTTTTAAATGTAAACAAAACCTCGCCCCTATTTTTTTACATTGTTGTGTTGGTAACTGGTAGTAGAGACCACTGTAAGTGCTAAGTGTAACACGGGCCCGTATTTGTCAAGAATTTGTGATATTTATGGCCTTGTTTACTAATAAAAGTTACGAGACCACTTTTTTTGTCAAAAACAAGTCGTAAGGCACCTCCAGCACCGCTTTAAAATCTCTTTCACTCTGTTTTTTTCACAAAGAACAATATATAAGGTATTGATATACCTTACACTACATTTAGAGACTAAATGGGCATTTTGAATTTTACAAAAAATGACTGGTTGTTGGCTTTAAGTAGTAACTAATATGATGCAGGTCGACCCTGAGAAGCTAGCGCCTCAGATTCACTTTTATTTCTGTCCTATTTGCCATAGAAAATGCACGCAAGGATTCCCTAAATTACCGTTTTAAAAAGCCCAATTCCAAATCGCAAGCAATCGTGTCCGCCCCCTAGTTTAGGTCGTATTCTTTCGACTTCCTAGCCGAATAATATGACAGCTTTGGTTAAGGAATAGGGACGGCGTCCCAAATAGGTCGTCTGATTATGTGATGGTTCTCGAATCATTTCTGCATGCAATAAACAAATTTCATTTTCCCTGTTTATATGCTCAACCTGAAATGTATTCTGAGTCAGTCATAACAATATAAACAATGTAAAAAATATTCATGGTAACCTGGTCATTGTCCTCTACCCCATGACAATGTCCCCATATCTCAAGGACAATGTCCCATACCTCCAGGACAATGGCACATATCCCCCAGGACAATGTCCATACTCCAGGACAATGTCCTCTACCCAGGACGTGTCCCCATAGACCCTCCAGGACGACGTCCCATACCTCCAGGACAATGTCCATTATCCCCGGGACAATGTCCCAACCCCGACATGTCCCATACCTCCAGGACAATGTCCCATATTCCATGACAATGTCCCTACTTTCATGACAATGCCCATAACCCCAGGACAATGTCCCATACCTCCACGACAATGTCCCTTACCTCCGGACAACGTCCCATACCCCAGGACAATGTTTCATATCCCCAGACAATGTCCCATACCCCACGACAATGTCCCATAACCCCAGACAATGACCCATGTTCCCAGGACAATGTCCCAATACCCAGGAAATGTCCCATACCCCTGACAATGTCTTATACCCCAGACATGTCCCATACCCAGGAGCAATTTCCCATAACTACCCCAGGGCAATGTCCCATCCCAGGACAATGTCCCTAGCAAATCGTCTTGATTATCGTAACTGTACTCTGTAGATGTATTTTCTTGGATTTCAGCTCTGCATTTGACAAAGAGACCACAACATTTTACTCTCAAAACTTCATTCTTGGGCATCCAGAGGTTTTCTTTCTTCATGGAATTCAAAACTTTCTCTTCAGGCCGAAGCAGCTGGTACTGTGTTTCAAGGGTGCAGTTTTAAAGTGGTGTTTCTGTAACATCAGGTATTCCTCAGGGCTCTGTTCTTGGTCCTATTTTCTTCTTACTTTTTTTCAATGATACTGATGTTGTTTCTTTCTTCTCCTCCTCTTTCTCTTTCAGTTTGCCAGATGATCACACAATACTTCGTCCTATTTTTAGTGAAAGTGATCATGATGTTCTTCAGAATTATATTCACAACATTTTTTAATGTACTATTCTTAATACGTGTGCCTAACTCTCACTCAATCTTTCTAATTGCTCCGTTATGCACTTACTAGATCTAAGTCTCCTGATTATTGCGATCATTACATTATGGGTGAAAGTAACTTGCTGAAGTTTAACAATTTCAAATTACTTGGTGTTACTTTTCACTAAGGGATCTTTCCTTTGACTCTCATATCGCTGCAATTTCAAGTAAGGTTTCAACACTGTCTGGCTTCAATCCTCAGATGCACAAGAATATGTCTTCTAATGCACAGGATGAACCTCTACAAAGCTCTCAGCTTGCCCTATTATTTAAAACTGTGCATGTGTTTGGGCACCTATCAAAGGAATCATTTGTATAGGTTAGAGAAAGTGCAACAGAAATTCAAGGACTTTATTCTATAGCACTCACCAAAGGCGGATTCTCGTCCACCTTACTTGAGCAGACCTTTTGATTTGAATCTCAGTCAGGCTTCGAAGAATGCTTCAAAATCCAAAGGCATGTTCTGGGTTTTAAGATCTTTTAACATGATTTTACCCCTACTTCTTTTCTTTTAATCTTTGATTCAACATAGCATGTTGCAGAGTACTAGGCTTTTGCAAACAATCAAGGACTTCCTCTTTCTTCATTCTATGTTTTTATTTTCACTTCCACGTCTTTGGAATGATATCCCATCTGCTTTGCGTGCGTCAATAGTCTTTATTAGACTTTAAACAGCTTTAAATCACCTTTTTAAGTTTCTTATAAATAATTGTTAAAAATGTAGTGTATTTTTTGTAAATTTTATTGTTTTTAAATTTGCAGTTCTGAAATTTAGAAATAATACATTTGGAAGAATATTCCAATCATTTACATTGACTGATTTTGTTTTCATTGGGCATTACAATTGCCTTGCCTATTCTGTTGGTTTCCTATTAATCAATCTTGCTTGTTTGTGCATGTATCTTTTGTTTTCTCTTTGATATGAGAGCACCGTTGGGATCGTTTTTTAATACAACCCATTCTCTTATCCAAAGTACTTGCTTTTGCTTTGTCATTTTATGTATTATATAATTTATCTTATTTATGTTTCTGTATTTTGCAAGTAATTCAAATAAATATTATTTCTTATTATTATTATTACCCAGGACAATGTCCCCATACTTCAGGGAGAATTCCCATCATAACTACCCAGGACAATGTCCCAACCCCAGAACAATGTTCCATACCTCCAGGACAATGTCCGCTACCTCCAGGACACTGTCCCCATACCCCAGTACACTGTCCCATATCCCCGGGACACTGTCCCATATCCCAGGACAATGTCCCAAACCGCAGGACATGCCATACCTCGAGGACAATGTCCCATACCTCCAGGACAATGTCCCCTATCCCAGAACAATGTCCCATACCCCAGGACCATGTCCCATACACAGGACAATGTCCCATACCCCAGGACATTTTCCTATAACCTCCAGGCCAATGTTCCCCAATAACCTCAGGACACTGTCCCATACACAGGACACTGTCCCATACACAGGACAATGTCCCAGTACCCCAGGACATTTTCTTTCTATACCTCCAGTCCAATGTCCCATACTCCATA
>JAMKCH010078315.1:0-45996 GCA_023653785.1 Ophioderma brevispina | reverse complement strand
TTTGCAGACTACATTCAAAGACTCCAGGTAAAACCCAGCTAGAATATAACTCCTTAACAGCGCAATTCCTCAGCCGTTCGCCCAGTGGATATACATGGGCAAAACAACCACTCAAGTTAATCCAGTGGAATTGCAACGCCTAACCATGTCAAAGTTTTCGCCCCCCCCCCCCCAGTGGTAGCTATGGTTGCCGACAACCAGCAACAACAAAATTAATCACGGAAAACAACTCATACGTCCTAACTAAGTTCACGGATAGAAACAGAGGTTAAAAACGATTGCAGTCAATCACTCAATCTCAGGAGTTTTCACCCAGAGAATACAACTGCTAACAAACAAAACCTGTTTGCTACTCTGAATAAGCTCTGAAACCCCAAAACCAACAACTTCCGAACTGTAATTCAGCTACTGAACAAAGTAGCTCTTGCCAGGTTTTTTTCGCGACCAAGGGTATACAAAATCAGACTGGACCTTGATAATTATCCGGGTCTAACTCGCATGAATTATCCAAGCGGGACAATACTGATGAGACCGTTCCAATGCATGAGTTAATCCAGTCAATGTTGTAAGAGGTAACCAAGGTGATTATGTCAACTCAATCAAAAAAATCATGTTCCCTTTTTTTACCACCATTCCATTGGTGTTTGTTACTTAAGGAGAATTTGGAAAACTCTGGCTGAGCCCTGGCCATTAACACTGATCATTGAAAAGATCTATCCGCACTGGTGTTGTCCCAGCTAAGCTCCGGGAGGAAGCTGCTGTGTACAACCATTCTCAAAAAAGCCGTCCCTAGACAAAGAGGTGCTCAAAACAACTATGCCCTGGGTTAAATATTAGCTGGTGTATAAGTTCATGGAGAAAATAGTGAGTGCCCAGATCAAGGATCATCTTGTCTCAATTGACTTAAATGAGAAGTTTCAGTAAGCTTAAAAGAACGAACAGCACTGAATCGGCACTTCTGCGTGTCATGACCGATATCCTCAATGCAATTCACACAGTAAGGCAGTTGATATTGTGCTTGCTAGATCTTTCTGCAGCTTTTGATAATGTTGATCATGCCATTCTTTTGGACAGGTTACGTGATACTTTCAAAATTCAGGGTACTGCCTTACAGTGGATTCGTTTCGCAGAGAAACCCTCTTTTCGAGTGCGCATTGGGAATGCAATTTCAAACAAGCATCATCTCCCTTTCGGTCTTCCTCAGGGTTCTGTGGTCGGGCCTCTCTTTTTCAGAATGTAAACATACTGCTATCGCATCAATCAGCCGGAAGCACAATATTGCAATTACCACATGTTATGTGCATTGATGTACAGCTCTATTTTGGGGGGGACATTTGATCAAAGATGATGGGTGATGCCAAAACATGCTGTTCAAAAGACTCTCTCTTTGTTGGATGTGAAATCAGTGAGTGGTGCGCTTGTAAGACAAACTCAAATTGGATGATGAAAAGACAGAATTTTTCCAGCGCATTTTCATCCTATTACACAAACCGCCTCAAAGAGATCCTCTCAAATCTTACCATCAGGGTCGGGGACCAGTGGATTTTCCCCAGTCCGCAATTAGAACCTTGGTGTCGTGTTTGATCAGACAATGTAGACTGAAATGTAAAAGGTAATCATTAAGTCTGTTAACATTTCCCTGTAATATTTACAGGATCCGGCCGCTTTATCACCACTGGAGTTTGTCATCATCTAGTCCGTTCAATGATTTTATCTCGCATTGAATATGCCAATTTCACTTTAGGTATGGATGTTGGCAGAGAATCGGAGTAAGTAAAACCTTCAGATTTTTGCAGAATAGAGCAGCCCAGGCTGGTGTTCAGATCTGATTAGAAAGGGACACAGCCACACCACTCCTTAAAAGAGCCCTACCATTGGCCTTACCAATTAGTGAGCGCGTTGTCTTTCAAGCTTATGACTTTCTACTTACAAGGGATTTCCGACGACAATTGCAATCGTACTTGTCAATACCTCTCCTTTGTATATTCCTGGAAGGCCAAGGATTGCGTTTTCTGCAGATTGAAAAGACGCTCCTCATGTTTCCCGCACAAAAAGGTCAGGGGGTGACAGGGCTTTCAGCAATGCGGCCCCTAGCTATGGAACTCTTTGCCTATCTCTGTTCGCCACTCCAAGTCCATTGGTACTTTAAGAAAGCTCTAAAAATTTAATCTGATTTCCTAAGGTTGATTGTGTTGCTTAAATGTGTTTTTTGTTATTGCCTAACATGATATTTAATTATGTAGCTGTTTTATTTTATTTTCTAGTTTGATGTTAAGTACTATCTCATAGTAAACAACAGTATTGTAAAAGATGAACAAGTTTTAGGCTACTAGTAATTAATCTCTATTTTGTAAAGCGTTGGACCTTGTTTGGAGAAGGCGCTATATCAAAATGCCGTTTGTATGTATAACTCCTTACTCTGTTCAAGAAAATCGTCTTTTCTCGTTATAAGCACAGTGGCTATATTGCAGTCTAGGACAACCATTCAACCATTCTCAAGTGGTTAACGCAGGGCAAATAAAATCCTTATCCTGCTCTAGTAATGCCCAGTGGCTACACATGGTTCAGACAACGCCACAAATAATCTCAGGAGTTATCACAGCTGAAATACAAATCCTTCACGGTTCACAGAATATGTTTGAGCCACAAAAGGTTGCCGTCAACCAAACAAGATATACACTCAGAACTCGCTCGAGGAGAAACATACATACATCACCTGTTCTCGAAACATGGCTAAATATGCCAAGAGGCTATAATTGGAAAGATGTAAGCACTCAGGGACTGGTAAACACATGAACATCACGTGCATATCAAAATTAAGCCCCCAACATCTAAACATGGTGCGGTCTCAACCACTCACACTGTTCTCCGAGCATCGAGCAAAATAAAAATTCTAACCTTTATCCATTTCAGAATAAACCGTGGTAAATGTAGTATGTTGCGGTCAACTGAATAATATCGAACATTATCTGACTCAGCGATATATGTACACAGCTAGGAGACTATCAAATTTGTGGACACGAAACAAACTTAACCAGCTGAAATACATTTTCTTGCTTATAAGGATATGTGAAGTGGCTATAAACGGTTAGTCATTCAAACGAAAAACCTTACCTATTTGAGTATCAGTTGAGAACACATCACTTTATTCATGCAATCAATTAAGTCAAGCGACATCCAATGGTTGCAGTCAACATTGATCTGAAATAAAACTCCTTCTAGCATGTGTTACATTAACAGAAGTAAATCGAGCAAGCAGGTATTCAAAACAACTCTAAATATTTCTATGAACAAAATCTTGATCCAAGAGTATCCACAACGTCCCTCAATCGCTAAAATCCCCACCTGACAAAGAAAGAAATCCGGAGAGAATAACTGCCGCGCTGAGTTAGTTAGTGGAAATTGCAACTATAGAACCGAAACAAGGGCACTGCTACCTCACTTATAGCGGCGATGTCGGACTTTCCCTATGGACCGGTAGGGATATAGGCCAAACAGAACTACCAAAAAAAAAAGTCGGTCAACCCAATCAGCTAAAATAAAAAATCTTATGCCCAGTGGCTTCTTAAAGTTTGCAACGAGAGATTTCAAAGACATCTAGATTTTCTGTGATATTTATGAATTTCATATAGATTAGACACTCATAGATTCCTACCTTTTATTTGGCCTGGCAGAAGAATTACTTAAAATGAAAAACAAAGGGTTAATTGGTAGATGCGTTATTTCAATAGAAAAACTATGGATGATTAGTATTTGACGCCTATACGCATTAAAATTTCACAATTTTTGTACCAAAAGAAAAAGTTCTTCGTGAATCCTTCCAGATGGGATATTTTTTGATAGAAAGCTTTAGACCAGTGCAAAAAAACAGAATTTTCACATTTTTCGGGACACCTGTATTTGAAATCTCTCGTTGCATCATGTAATGATTACACTCATTCAAAAGAACAATTAAGCAGGGACATTTCATAAAAACACACAAATACTGACTGCAGTTAAGAATCGATCAAATCCCAACCAAACACAGGATCCGAACCTCTTCAAAAAAGAAACGCCAAACGTTAAGTTATCGATTCAATGACACAGCTTATACTTGCAGCTAAAATTTATACGTCATCAAGTCTTCAAAGTAAAAAATAAAACTATTTAATTGATAAACTTCAACTTCAAGGCTCATGTCCAGAGGCCACACATGATTAAACCATTAAACCGGTAGGGTAGACTCTGCCAATGATTAATACAAGGGCTCCTGTGAAGAACGAATATTTTCACATAGTGATGGAAGAAATAGAAAACTATAAATGCTCTTTTGATCTCTCTTCCACTTTTAAAAATCCACAATGAACCACTTGCCAGAATTCTTAAATCTATATACAAACAAAAACAAAAAAACTAATCTTCCAGGGATTATCCCTAAAAACATGGTAAACGTTCTAGACTGCGAAAAGAACTGTAATTTATTTCTCTATCTTCTTCAGCCACCCGCTACATTGCTGCTCATACTGGTCTCCGTAAAAGTGCTATACATGTATTTCAATTTAGGGGATAAAAATTGTACGATTAGAACCATAATAACATTACATGGTCTTGGGGCCATTCAAGATGAAATAAATCCAGCCTATACGGAAATAATCATGAAAAACATAATTCAACTCTAAACACATCATGCAGGTTCCCATGGCATTTCCTTCAGAAATAAAAGGAGGAGCTCATCGAATGATAAGCATAGGGCGCTGGCTGTAGAAAACCAAAACTTGAGATATAATATTGAGTTGAGAGCTAAACTAATCATATAGAGTTACATCATAGGTGTAATGAACTTCCAACTGGATCGATACAGTTGTTATATACAGATACTGTCTGAAGATCAAAATATTCAAATTGAATGCTGCAACAGACAAAATGGGACTGGAAAAACACTCTGTTTTAATAATGTCATTAATATACTGTCTTATATGAAAAACTCAAACACCATCGCCATCTATCAAGTTTGACATTCTATCTGAAAAACAAGCAAAATGATGTGCGCTCTCCATCACGATAATAACATCAAATAACACGAAGATATGAAAAATATATCACCATTACATCCAAAACCGGGGATAGTTATACATAAATAATATGAACCTCTACATTTAGGTGGCCATACCTGAACAGATCTTGATTATCTGACGAACACCTATTATCGAATTTTCCCAAAGTACATAAAACACATAAATACACAGAGCTCGATCACGGTTGTGGATAAAAGCTGAATCATGATTTACCTCAGTACAAATAAAGCAAACAAAACAGGTCGTACAGTCGACCAGCCGATGGAAACAACACACCAACCACCACATGGGATATATTTCAACAGTATAACCACAACGAACAAACCATTTAACCAAATTTAAATTAAGTAACACATCTCTGGACGTCATCAGAGAAAGGAGGAGCATGGAATTTGAGTGTATGTATCTTCACATATATACAAAACTGATTTCAAATTGGTCAGATGTACAAGCAACTCGGGTCAGGAAACGGAATATGCGACATGATCTGAATAACAAGCCCTTAAAGGGAGTAGCAGCGATTATGCGAGAAAATAAAAACACACTGAGGGAATGCATATTTTTAGCTTGTAAATCAAAGCGGTAAGTACGTGCAATTCTTATAACTACTTAATGTAGAAACAAAAAAACACAAAAATAGTTGAAAAAATGAGGTATGAGGAAATTTGTCCCAAAAAAGGACATACGCGATGAGGTCTGAAAATCTACACCAAACAGCGGTTTGTGGTTTACACCCGTACAAGAATAAGCAAAGATCAATAATATTTGTGTTTGAGGTCAAACTGTACGGGCATGGTGCACAATATTACGTTTATAAATGTGGCATATTCACCAGAAAGGCTTTTTTAATCGCAAGTCGGAATTTGATGCGCACGTATAGAAATTACAAATCGATAAAATGTAATGCCTGTCTTTAATACATGATTCAAGCCAACCATTGCAGGTTATGTTGCACACCCATGCCAGTTACAAAAAATACCAAAATACGGAATTTTGATATTTTTACGATGTTTCGGATCAGCAATCGGCTTCTCTCTTAACTATAGGTTAACAAATGATAATTCGAGGTGAAAGGAATAATTAATAATACTAGAATGATGTATGGACATATGCAAGTCCAATAGGTGCACATGAGTCTGTAAGACATAAAGGACAACAGATATCGGAGCGTAAAGTAGCCGTGTGCCAGAGCGAGAAGCCGTAGTAGACCACCGTCAATGACTTAAAATCAGTCATGCTCACTGCACCCATTTCATACATCCCGCCATCTGCAATACCAACGCTTTTCAACCCCAGCTGGGCTTACATGGCTAATCCAATAGAAAAATGCAAGTGTTTACGTATAGGGATGGATGAAAAATTGGGGTGTGTTTCGACGGCAAAGTTTAGAATTTTGGGTTTGTATATTGGTTATATTTTTGGAGGTGGTTTGAGAAACAATTTGGTGTGCACGCTGAGAAACCTTATCTGGTTGTCATGAAGTTCTTGTTGGGGTTTTCGATACAATGGAAATTGCTGCGACAATGTATACTAATGCATAGGTGGCTGTTCCTCTAAACGATGTTCCACGATGTTGACCGTTTTAAGGCACTTGGAAATGTTGAACCAGGCAGTCGGTAAATTTATAAGTGGTCTGAAAGTTGAAAGCACCTTGAATAACATGTATTAGGTTTTCTAGATATCAATATTCGATCCTATATGATAAACAAAGAGGGTATTCACTTGCGACAGGAGTGGGCATACTTCGGAATATTTTAATAACACTTACACTGGATACTAATGATATTGCTAGTTGGGACGACAAACATGCTTGCCTTACTTTTGACGGGTTTTAGATATACTTGTGTCGACGGTGCTCCACTCAATGATTGGCCTAACATTCGACTTTTACCGTTTAATATCCGGCTTCGTTGAAAAGCCGAAAATGTTGAAATAAGTGGCAGTAAGCATATAATACTAATAAATGATTTGAAACATCTGCAAAATTCCTCTATGACTAGGAATATCCTATAAATCGTTCAACAAGAGTCGGGAAATTTGTCAATAAAGAATCCTCTATTGTGACGTGGATATTCTCACAGGGCCTGAAACATAGAAATAATAGAGAATTCGTTTTTTAAACCGTAAGACCGACAATTTGCTCTGCTACCAGTATTTTATGACCCCTCTGATATCCTTATTACGTTGTGCAACCAAGCGTCAATGTAGTGCTGTAAAAGAGACTCATCTACGATATCTAGCTTGTGGCATTACAGAGCATTGTAAGGCTTGCCGTGGGAACCGTGTGTAATATGTACAACTGTTTAGTGTAATTGCCGATACTCTCACACATAGTCAAAAAGGAAACCACTGACCCAAGTCTCATATTGAGTATACATAGATAGGCCTCTAATGAACCTATATTGGATACCCATTTTGTCAATCTACATAATAAAACATTCTGCAACTCAAATGCTATGACAACTAAAGGAACCACTGGTCTAGGATACTGGTATGCGCAGAATGAACTATGATGACCCATGTGCCCCCTTTGACCTCTAATGGCCCTCTGTGGACTTGGACCCATATGGACAAAATCTATATTACTAAAAAAAATAAACCTTTGTGGGCTTGTGGGTTTGTCCGCTATGGTTTCGCAGTCCTTTACCATACGGATATATGAATTGGTTGGTGTAGAGCTCGACGTTACGAGGTTTGTGGTCATGATTTGGAGGGGTCATTTGGGGTGCAAAGGGTCATTCAAAGGTCATGGAAAATGATGGTGTTGTTGAAATCAAAAACGTATAACAATTAAGGAAAATAAGTAACACATTGTTAGGCAAAAAGAATAAGAGTTCTTTACAAAGTGAATTAAAGACACAAAGATTTTAAAGTCTAACAAGTCTGTTCAAATGGTTTTTGATCATGCTATGGACGTTAAACGTTAGAAAATTCACTACACGTTTACACGTCAGCAAACCTATACTACCTTTTTTCAGTATTATTTAATTGATGAAGTCAAATTTTCACCAAAATTACCCGCGGTCCGTGAAACGTAAAGTTAACAGTTCCAATGATTCTCCTAGAAATTGTTTCCGCCTTTTACGGAAACAGGGAAATCCCGTTTACAAGCTTCTTGTACGTGAGTGGAGCGACTTCGGCATTATTAACACAGCCCCAATTACGCGGTGTTTCAATTACAGAGGGATCTATATTACCCGGATCTACAAAAATGGTAAAATGGCCAGCCTCCCACAGTGATTCGTCGTTGGGATCTTGGGATATTAACTGCTTATTTGGATGAAAAACATTACATAGGTAAGTACAAAAACAACATTTTATGGTCAAGATGATATTTATGATCGATATTTATGTGCAACGGCCGGGGTAACCCGATTACGAACGATTAATGAGTGGCAAGAAATTCGGCAGTCGTTAAATTATGACCGTTTAATGAACGAAAATACAGCCCGTGAGTGTAAACGCGATAGGAAATTAAACGGTTACTCCCAGCTCTATTTCTGACATCATTTTTATCCGACTTCGGATGGACAAGACCTTTAAGCAATCTTTTCATATTAGTACCATGTAATGCTATAGGCTATGCTGTGTCTTAAAGAGTAACAAATTAACTCAGTGGTGCCAAAGGGATAGGATACAAAGATAATGAACCTGTTGTAATTTGCAGTTTGCCTTTTTGAATATTGTTCCATCACGATAGTAAGCAAAAGTGTTAAGTTAAAAATTTAGTGCTGGTGTGGACTTGTTCCCAATGACAGTTCCCTAAACGGGGCTGTCAGACAGCAGAGCCCTGTCCATTTTTTTGGAAAGTTGATTTGAAAGAGCTCTATCTTGTGATGCAGTTCATAGTGTGTAGATGTTCCGTTTTCAAGTTATGAGCCTTAAAGTTTGACTTTTACTTTGGACATTTTCATTTCAATATTTTTGTTAAAATCGGGACTTAGTTCTACTGACAGTTCCTTAAAAAGGGGGGCGTCAGACGGGGACAGGGGGAAGCACTGCATTTTTGTTTGGGAAGCTTTATTTAATAAAGACTCTATCTCATGATGCAGTCATAATATGTAGGTGGCTCGTTTTCAAGTTACGAACCTTTTCAAGTGACTGTTACTTAACCTTTTATGTCATTCTTTAAAAAAAATCCAAATGGACTATAGTCCTGTTACAGTTCATTAAATGTGAGCTTCTAATTGATCTTTAAGACAGTATCCATGGCTTGTATCCATCTTGAGGACCCTAGGTATTACACTAAAATGCTCACTAACTTTGGTAAAAATCTCCCTGTTTAATTCAAATCTCCATGAGTCCAAGACCAATCTCCCGATTCAAAGATCAAATCTCCCTAATTCCAAGATCAAATCTCCCTGATTCAAAGATCACATCTTCCTGATTCCAAGATCAAAATCTCTGATTCAAAATCTCATGTTGGAGCTCTGCAAAGGTCATTCAGGGGTCGTTATTGGATAACTTGGCCGTGCTTTGAGTTAGATATGCGTTTTGGTATGTGGTAGTTTTGCCGTACGGAGTTGGGTGGTCACATTCGAGGGGTCATTTTGGGTTCAAAGGTCCTTCAGGGGTCGTTATTGGCTAACTTGGCAGTGCTTTGACATATGGCCGTTTTGGTATGCGTGGTAGTTTTGCCTACGAGTTTTGTGGTCAAGTTTTCAAGGGGTCATTTTGGGTCAAAGGTCATTCAGGGGTCGTTTTGGGGGTAGCTTGGCCGGCTTTTAACGTATGGATATGAGTTTTGGTGTGGTGGTTAAAGTTTAGCCATACGGGACATTTTGGGTAATGTTTTCGAGGGGGCATTTTGGGATTCAAAGGTTCATCAGGGGTCGTTATCGGGTAACTTGGCCGTGCTTTGACGTAGGGATATGAAGTTTTGGTATGTTGGTAGAGTTCACCGTACACTTTTGTGGTCACGTTTTCGAGGGGGTATTTGGGGTCAAAAAGTCATGTAGGGCCATTTTTGGGTACTTGACCATGCTTTCATACCCATGCTGTGACGTATGGATATGAAGCACCGGGGCGCTAATTTTTTTTTCAGGTGAAAACATTCAGTATACTCATCAGCGGGTATGCTGAGCTAGTGGGGAATAGGAGTCATTCAAGATCAAAGGCAAATGGGGTAAAAACATTGGTGTTGGTGTATGGACATGAAAACTTGGGGTGAGGTGCTTGTTGATGCCACAAATCTTAAAGGTCACAACACGGCATCAGGGTATTCAAGGTCAACGAGGTCAAATGGGGTAAAAGTTAGTACCAGGCGAAACTGGAAAGGTGGGCGATTGTTGATGATGAAAATTTTATAGTTCATGACAAGGAATCAGGGGTCGTTCAAGGTCAAAGAACCGCCAAACCGAGGGTTCATTCATTCCAGGTGATCGCAAAAACACAGGTGATAGCCAAATCCAAGGACCGCCTAGTAACATACTATTAAAGAAACCACCGGTCCAGAAACTCTTATGATGCACAGAATGCCCTTTATGGCCCATATGCCCGTTTGACCTCAATACCCTACTTGACTTTGACCCCAACATATCAAAACATTCTTCAAGTAAGTGTATGAGCCACCAAACGTGGCTCAAGATAACCACTGGACAAGACCCAGGGCTATTTGTCAATTGACCTGTAATGAACCTACATGACCTCATGACCCAATACTATGCATCCTAACACATCCCAATGATGGTTACGGCATCATTGATTGCACTCGTTCCAAAAGTCTGCCATTTCATTTTAAGTGTTCTTATTTTCTTAGCCTCAGCATGAAAAGTGTCAGAAACAACAGAGGGGGCATGGGGGTTTCCCCTTTCACTTGTGAGATAATGAGTCCAAAAAATGGGTATAGTTGGTACCATCTATGACCAATGTTTGGAGTTATAGGTAAAAAATGCTTAAATTGGTAAAAAAGTCAAATTTTATTTGTGACAGGGCGTCAAACTCAGAAGTTGCTCAAATTTTGTAGAAAAATATATAGTGTTGATCTAGCTAATGCGTTCAAAATAAGGAATAGTTGGTACCCATCTGCAGTGTATAGTTATTTGTAGGGAACAAAATAGATCATGGGGCAACTTAATCCAACATTGCATTGACTTTCATTTCATATAGTTTGTAGCAGGAAAAAGAAAACATGGTTATTCGCCGAGGCATAGCGGGTCTGCGGCCGCACGTTTTAAGTTTGAATCATTAAAATTCCAGTTCGGAGAAAAGGACTATTAACGCAAAAGTTGGCGTAGCATATTTTTGAGAAGAGGAATTGTCTTAAAGTAACGACCAGCTCTAAATTCAATGGAGTTGGTGAGTCTTTGATGAACGTGATGGCCATTGCAAGGGGAAGTATCAAAATTGGTCGAGACGATCACAAAACTTGTCGCCATTTCTCAAAGAAAAAAGGCCCTGCATTGAAATCAGTTCTAAAATCCTAGGTTACCTAATCATAGCGTACAGAGTATTGCCAAACATAAGTAAGTGCCAATTGTTGCATTGATTTTTTTCGACGAGGGAGGGCCGATGGCCCCGATCTTCCATTGTAAGGGCAGGTAGGCCTTGTACAAACAGGGGGGGGGGGACATTGCATATTGTGTCCCCACCCCCAAAATCGTGGGGGACATGTCCCCCCCCGTATTTCCCAACCGCTTGATGGCCCATGCATCAGCCTACCTTTTACATTCAACTGCTCTCAATGTGAAAATAAAATAATTTAAAAACAGAAAAAAATAAAAAACTTAAAAAAAGCTTATTCCCAAAACTTGAAAAAAATATGCAGGTCCACTCAGTAGGACTAACATGGGATCCAAACCAAGTCTAAAGTTACACTCCCCTTTAACTTAAGAATACTAGCTATTGTTTTAATGTCTGCTGTGTATAATAATGTCATATTACCTAGGCAACAGCATAATTTCTAGTAAAACGAAGCAGCAGAGTTGTTTTGCACTAAAATAATGTGTCACTTATGTAATATGACACGATAGATACAGCACAAGCTAAAAACAAAACCCATTCTCTTCCACACCTTCACTGTCCTAATAAAAACATTTCAAACAAGTTACAAATTAAGTAAATTCATCGAATAAAGTATGCCAGCTTCTTAGAGGTCTATAAACCAATCACTGATAGCCTCGTCTCAGGGACCCAAAAAGTTGACCAAATGTGATGTGATCAGCAAAATTGAGTGTCGAAAGTCGCAAATATTGATTTTGAGATATAGCCAAAACAAAGGAGAAAAAGTCTTTTGTTTCCTATTGTTCTTGCCACCCTTCAACTGATTATATCTTTAAAAGTAATTGGTCAATTTCAATGGGGGTTTCACAAAATTTAGCTTTTTCAAATGGGCCCTACCGCTACCACGAAAAAGTAAAAATCGAAGGACCGACTTAAGAATCATTTTGCTTGATGATTTTATTTTACAGGGGGAAACCAGAGACCAGTGGAGATAGTATTTTGTATTAGTTTTTTGGAGTCGCATGGTAGATTTCTCGTGTATTAACTCTTGGTTCTGGTGGAAGTGCACCGTGGGCTAGGTGACTTTGCGGCCTATAGTAAATGCCGAGAACTACAATGACTCTCAGTACAACGATGAGTACAGCATTAACCCTGATATGGGACCGTACGACTCTACGTAATGGATTGGTTATCAACTTGGGCTTGAGTATGATACATGCTTGTGAACCATTAGGAGTATAAAATTTACTGTACTTGTACCTCTTATATGCTGTAATTAGTAAAAAACTTACTCTTAAAGGTGCTTGTTCAGGATGTCTTTGGAACCCTATTTACCAGGAAGTAGTTAAAATTTTTGCTATTAGCTGAAAGGGCATATTTTTTCATCTTGTCATCCTTGAAATCCATTCAAATCATTATGTTCCCAAGATACTGACCAAAAACTGTCATTTCAATGGTTAACTTTCCATATTAGCACACAGTAGTGAATAGGCATTGTGGTAGGTGTTATCAGTCTAGCAGTCAAAATCACAAGTTGTTTCCGAGATAATTGGTGGCCAGTGTATACAAGTATCGACTGTATTATGAGTAGATATAGCACATAGACATAATCGGACACAGCACCTTTGAAGTTTATCCTACCTATATGGACATCATCAGTCAGCAGTGCGACTTTGGGAAGGCTAAATTACCGCGATCCCCAAATTTTTTCCGCAATTCTTGGACAAATTTTAATACAGGTTTCTACGGGACTTCCGATGTTGCCCGAGAATTGTAAGGCATTGGGCGACTTTGCTGAACCCGATTGCCGCAATCTTGGCGGATTATTTTGGCAACCCTGTCAGTCAGCACATTGTTCTTCCACAAATGCATTGATGACAAATGATGCTATCTTGTTCAAGAATTTCTGTGCTATTTACATTGATTAAAGGGTAATATGCTCATGCTAGATAGATTGAGGTATATTGACCGTGGGTACTGCTTTACGCGTTCATCAAGGGACAGTGATTACGTCCAAATTTGGATTCCAGTATCTCCTGAGGCTTAAAGAAGTCTGTTAAGTACCAACATATGAGGCTGCCTTTTTAAAGTACTTTGCCACCATATCATTTGTCGGTTTTGTGTATTTGTCAACCACACCGTTGACACACAAACTCGGTGTTTCCACAAGTAATGACCACACATGGCAACGGCCACAGTGAGCTAAGTACTTGATCATTTGGTAAAAAAATCTCTCTGAAGTAATTTACAAAAAAATGGTCATAACTCCCTGCTTAGAACTGCATGAATCAAATAATGAAACTTTAAACTTACGATTTATGCAGAAGGAGTGGATTATGGTTAGATTTCCCACAATACAAGGTAAAATTTCAGCCCCCGGGGGGCGGGGGGGGGGGGGGAAAAAAAAAAAAAAAAAAAAGCATTGATGACAAATGATGCTATCTTGTTCAAGAATTTCTTGGTGCTATTTTACATTGGATTAAAGGGTAATATGCTCATGCTAGATAAGATTGAGGTATATTGACCGTGGGTACTGCTTTACGCGTTCATCAAGTGGACAGTGATACCGTCCAAATTTGGATTCCAGTATCTCCTGAGGCTTAAAGAAGTCTGTTAAGTACCAACATATGAGGCTGCCTTTTTAAAGTACTTTGCCACCATATCATTTGTCGGTTTTGTGTATTTGGCAACGGCCACAGTGAGCTAAGTACTTGATCATTTGGTAAAAAAATCTCTCTGAAGTAATTTACAAAAAAATGGTCATAACTCCCTGCTTAGAACTGCATGAATCAAATAATGAAACTTTAAACTTACGATTTATGCAGAAGGAGTGGATTATGGTTAGATTTCCCACAATACAAGGTAAAATTTCAGCCCCCGGGGGGCGGGGGGGGGGGGGGGGGGGGGGGGGGCACTCGATATGACAGTGTACACATGCGTGACCAGATTTTTTCGAAGCACCCCTTAAACGAGCTTTTCTTTGTGAGCAAAATTATCCCCTAAACAAGTTTCTAGCGTGCTTCCAAAAAAATTTTACCCCCTAAACAAGTTTATATCCCGCTTTCCCAAAAATTTTACCCCCTAAACAAGTTTTGATTTAAAAATACACCAAATACACCACCTCTGTCTAATGTCTATAGCTAAAATGATTTGTATAACTTCACATAAATGAAATGAACAAATCACAAGCTAAAAAATGGTGTTTTCCGTTGTGCCCGTACGTTGTCATTAATCAACTTTTCCGTACTTCGATGCTGTCAAAGTCAGCTGTTTGCACAGTGATTTGTTTAGGATCCCTGGTATGATTCACATGCAAGTCCCAAATGCAGATTGTGACCGCTTATAAATATATATTGACGATCCTGGCTACAAACTGGGAGTGGTGATGCGTTAGGTGCCTGTGAGGTTCTTTGTATTTTTGAGATTCGATGCACTCTTGGCATTGGTGCTTCACGAATGTAAAAATGTTCCAGATTACAGGGAAGGTACTTTCTTTGCAATAGGAGCGACAGTAGGTACAAACACGATAAAATACATGTACCCTAAATACCTTTGAGCCTAATTTAAACTATCCTTTTTCATGAAAATCTGCATTTTTTATACCCTAAATGCGCGATGTGCATGACGCACCCGACACTAAAAAAACCTTTTCACATAGTTTTTTTGGTCACGCACGTGTACATCAGTGCCCCCACCCCCACCGGGAATTTCAGTTCATGAGACTTGCATACAAAATGCCTTAGACAGCAGTGTTCTTCGCCACAAGGGTGCATGGCTAAATGTAGAATAGAGAAAATAGAGATTAACCAATGCAAAAATGCAGAATGCATTAAAAACAGTTGGTTTTGCCAGTGGTGTGTTTGTCAACCTTCGTGGATTGCTCAAATTTGGTCAATGTGTTGTGCACTTGGGCAAGGCACTTTAACCTCATTGCCTCGTTGACCCAAGCGATATTCGGGTAGCTGTTATGGGGAATATTACTATCGAAGTGCTGATAGGATTGTGCTCTTGGCCAGCTGCCGGCCTAGGTGAAGCAAAATGATTGACTATCTCCTGGTAGTGGCAGCGTAATAATAATAGGCAAACAGCACTGGATCTTGTAGGAATGGTGCTTTATAAAAGCCAAGTATTAGTATTATTTTTATTATTGTTATTATTATAAAGATGATATCTCTGGCTTATTCACGTTAGGTGTATTTTAATACATTGGGAAGCATGATTAATATGCAAAAAAAATTGTTTTAAAAAAATAGGGGTGTACTTTCTGGAAATGTGCTAGTATCCCATTAACTTGGGCATAAGTAGGGGACTTGTTTGAGTACAAATTATAAGACAGAAATTATACTCAAATTTGAAGGTGGTATAATATGCTGTAAAAATACTTTTTATATTTTCAGTATTATAGAAAATGTTTGTAATATATACCTTCAAAACTTCAGGATATCATGATCTGCAACAAACTATATATTTCTGACAAATTTCTAAGTATATTCTTAAGGTTATTGATATATATATTTTTGTATGATGTGATAAAGCTAAATAAGTTATTTGTCACTAAAATTGACTTTGTGATATTGCCAATTTGAATGTTCACCTACATTTCTATTTCATTGCTCTGAACGACACTGAATTTATAGTGTTTAACACTAAGTGTATAAGGGGGTTCCAAGTGGACCCAACATTTTGTTTTTCGTGTGCCATGTTTTACGATGCATAATTTTTGCCCAACATTTTATGTAATTGCCTAATTATCAGTTGCACATGTTTTGGTGGAAAAAATTCAAATCGGCTATGGCGTTTTTATGCTAATTGGCATAAATAAGCATTTTGGTGGTGCTTTTCAAAACTTGTTTTGCCCTTTAAATTGTACTGGAGTAACTTTTTAAATTTTTTATTTCAGCAATTTGACTGTATTTATGTTCCCCTACTATGAGCCAAATTTGATGGAGTCCTTTAGGAAAGTGGTTTCCGTTTCCATTTTTGGGTGAGAGAATTTGTGCAAAATGCAAAAATCATTTTTTGGACCGCCTTTTGAATCAGTACAACCGATTTTCATTTTTTGAATTCAAAATAAAGGGTGAAAAAGTTTTAACTACTTAGTTCTCCAGGCAGACAAGGATGAATATTTATTAATCTTTTCCTGGAGATAGCCAGCGCACACACCTGTTGAAAAAACCCACGTGCGATTGGCCGGATTCGAACCGGCAACCTCCGTATTACTAGTGACGGCACCCTTACCAATTGAGCTAACAAGCCAGGGTTGGCAGAGGAGCGATAGATATTATATATAGGTGTTTAGGTCCGAATGGTGTCCATCTCTTTCCTAGCGGATAGCATTAGAACGGTATATTTACATATACAATTTATATTTATTTTGAAGTTTTAACTACTTAGTTCTCCAGGCAGACAAGGATGAATATTTATTAATCTTTTCCTGGAGATGGCCAGTGCACACAACTTTTGAAAAAAAAAAACACAACAGTTTTGTGTGCTGACCATCTCCAGGAAAAGATTAATAAATATTGAAAGGGTGAAGAAGTTTAATTTTCAGTAGTGAGTATATATGAAGAGCTTTCCAAAATGTGCAAAGTCATTGGATATTAAAATTGAGATTTTGACTTAGGCTGCTTGAACTTATGGTCTTTTCTTGGGGTTTGTATCTAATTCCGTTGCTGATATATTAAAACTTTGTTTTCAGAGATTTTCGACATAGCATGTTTTGGTTTTAGAAATTAATAAATAGGGGTTTTTATGGTTTTGAGGTGATTTGTTTTTAAGGAAAGAAGAAAATGAAAAATTAAGCCAAACTCAGGGTTGCATGTTGCAGTGTAAGTATGTACAGACAAAAATGTAGTGCTTAATTGACAAATCTCTTTAGAAAATAGAAATGTTTTTAAAGTAGTGGGGAGCGATTCCTATAGAAATCACAAGTTTTCTCAGATTTTGTTATTGACCAGAGAATTTAATTGCCCCCAATTTTTCCTTGCCCCCAATTTAAAATAGCAAAATCTTGCATGCTTCATGTCTATTAGACAGTATGACATTAATTGTGCTGAAATGTAATGTGCATTTTAATTCAGCACATTCAATGTCATACTGTCTAAATTGTGCAATTTCCACATGTACCATTTTTGCCTGAAAATTTGCCTTCACCTTCCCCTATTTTTTTCTTAACCCCATTTCACCCCACCCCCCCCCCCCCCCCCCCCCAAATGGTGAGTGTGGTGCTGCCACTGCTTGAACAAAACAAAATCCTCTGCAAATTATCTAATCTTCATCTTTTAAAGGTCATACGAGAGATTTCAAATAGCAGGTTCCCTAAAAAATATGAAAATGTTGTGTTTTTTCACACTAATGGTACAGCATTCCATCAAAAATATCCCCATGTAAAGGATTAAGAATGAGAATTTTTTTTCTTTGGTACCAAACTTATGAAATTTTCATACTTAATAGGAGCAAATACAAAATTCAGCTTATTTTTCATATTGAAATTAAACAAGGAAGAAAATTTTTGGGGTCTTATTTATATGAAAGACTACATATGACTCCCATTTATGTTGTCCCAAATCTATGGCAAACCTTTAAAGACACTATCATGATTTACCCTAAAGAGTCAAAATATTTGCAATTGCAGGAATAGCTTCACAGTGAAGGATAAGTACTGTAGATTCTCATAATTTAACCTTTTCCACACCTGTAGAATTGACAGACAAGTAAGAAAAAGAGGCAGGTGTTCCATGATACGATTCCCCATTCATTACGTGTTGTAGTACGTTACCTAACGGACAGCAATGACTTAAATTTCCGATTCGGTCCTTCATTCGGTTTCTTCTGGTCTTATCAGTGAGGGTATGTTGTACCTCTGTACTTGTTACATACATGCAAAAACTGATTTTTTGTATGATTTTTTTCGATTTTCTAATTTTAGCAAATCACTGATACTTGTCTTTAAGTACAGGGAGCATGAAAATGGCCTGTTAAAGACAATTCAGTAATTTGCCCGAGGCAAATACTTGAAATTCGAAATGCTTCAAGTGATAAGTATGGGGCGGAATTCTCATAAGTTATATTTTTTGCAACTTAAAATTGAAAAGAATCAAACAGTGGTGTTAAAGATATTAATCTCCATTCAATTACTAGTCACACATTGCATTCAAAGGCCGACTCATGTTTCCCGATGAGGGCGGCCCTCATTTTCAACAAATGTGTTTTTGTCATGTACATAATGCTTGTCCATAAACTAATCCTTGTGTGAAAAAACTAAGCTAAATCGAAGTCCTTCATAATCATATAGAAAATCACACATCTTTGTTTAAAAATTCCCGGACCGTAATTTTGTTATACACAGTAAATCCTATGGCACTGTTATATACACCTACTGTTTTGCTGGCATCAAAACTAAAATCCGATTATCTCAGCAACTTGGAATTATGAATTTTAGGTGACTAGCTTTATATCTATTGAGTATTTTTAATTAAGATATTTAAATTAATTATATTCAAAATCATCTGAGTCAGACTTTAAGTGTCCCGTCCGGACAGTAATGACAAAATACTCAATTTCGCGTCCTTATCAGGTTGCTTTAAGCAATTGTAGGGTATGTAGCACCATGTTGATTTTTTATTTTTTTTTTAAATTTGTCTTTTATAAATCACTTGACAGTGCCTTTACCTGCACAGCTGGGATAATTAAAGTGCAACAGAAATGAGGCACCCAAATATGTGTCATAATAGTTATTTAATATAGAATAGAACCAATGACTTCTTACCTTGTATTAAGGTACAGAAAATGCCTTAAAGAGAGAAAGGGTGCGATTTTGAATTTGCTTATACATGTTATTTTCAATATAACCATAGGCCTCATTTCGTATTAAATTTCACAATTTTTGTACCAATGAAACATTCTCACCTTAACCTTCAGAAGGATAGTTTTGATGGAACGCTTTACAAAAATTCCGTACTTTCAATTTTTTAAGGGACATCCTTATATGTGAAATCTCTCGTTGCAGCCTTTAAGTACTAAGAAGAACACCTTCCTACTTGAAGCTGTACTTCAGTGCTTAGCTAATCTGCATAAAAGTATTATTTTAAAAAAGTTTGATTATTTTGGAAAACAGGCAATTTTGAGACAGTCTCAGTACGTATTTTAATTTTGACCATTCTATCTGTCCATGTGTTTTATTGTACAAATCATACAATCTATGTGAAAAGTTTTAAAATTTTATTTTTTTGTTTATGTATGTATTGTTAAATATGAATCCAAGTAAAATCAATCTAGGTTGAAAAATTAATTACTTGTCCCAGAGTGCAATGGTTATACATTAAATGGGCATTATCTTACATTAATTCGACCAATTCAATTAAAGTCTCCCCCCCCCCCCAACGGTTACAGCCTGGCCATTGGGGTAGGTACTGCAGAGGGATGTCTCGCTGTATTTTAAATTTGCCTAAGTAACTGGGTATCTTTGCAGCAAACTGCATGCAACTACACCAAGTGTGTTTTAAAAACTGTGCAGTAGCTGCCTCAGTAGACAGGGTGTAGCTGCCGTATAAGTTACCCCTCCAGTAAAAATGGGCTGTGTACTTAAGGCCTGCTTGAAAAACTTAGTTTTTGACTTTCTCATTCTCAAAATAGATTATTTCCAAGATACCCAAGTTTTAAAAGAAAAAAGGCTTTCAAAATCAATGTTTTCATAAGAGGTTTCACACAAAAACATGCGATTATACTTTATCACCAGATTTGTGTGTCTGTGTGTTTATCACCAAATATGGGTATTTGCGTGTATGTGTGTTTATCACCAAATGTGTGTGTCTGTGTGTTTATCACCAAATTTTTGTATTTGTGTGTCCGTGTTTGTAAGTGCATATGTGGGTGTATGTGTGTCTGTGTGGTCACTGGTCATTGACAAGGGGATATCATGCATGACCCCGGGGGTTTCAAAAGTACCCTAAACAAGTTTGATCGTTCTCAAAAATCACCCCTAAACAAGTATGACAAGTTTAAAATCATACTCCCAATATTTGACACCCTCAGCAAATAGAAATTTGTTTCTGCGTAGGCTGTACTGAATAGCTTATTTACACACAATGAGCCGAATATGATACAAACTTGATATTCCCAAATCGGACCCTAATCACGCAAGTTCAAATCCCGTTCAAGTATGAAAAGTACACCCTTTTCATGATATAAATGTATCGTTCATGATATACCCTTGTTAATGACAAGTGACCCCCGGGTCTGTGTACATATACAGGCACGGATCCAGGGAGGGGGCGCGCGCCTCCCAGTAATTCTGCAAATTCTTGCAAAATCAGCCCATTTTTACAAGTTATAGCCTTTCAGCCCCCGGTAATTTTGATGTTTTTCAAATCCTGGATCTGGCTTACCTATAATACATGTATATGAACATTTTATGCAGGCCATTGTGTTGTGCATTTGTGTATTGTACAGGTTGTGTATGTGTATATTTGTTTATACCCCGATACAACCATAAAGTGCTACAATTTTATTTGTTTAATGTAATTTTTTTTTTTTTTTTTTTTTTAATTTTTAAAAAGTACAACCAAATGAGGGATTTTTTTATGAATAAACATTAATGGAATTACCAAATTAAGTCAGTGTTCTATAGTCTGGTTAATCAGCTTTCAAAATAATTTTTACTTTTTAAAATCGATTGAACCATTCACAGGCTCGGTTTATTTTGTGAAGGTAACCATTTTCTGACATAACAAATTGCACACTGACTGCACACAAGAGATCATTACTACGCAGCTTGAGGGTTTCAAAATAAATTAACTGGTTGGATTCTTTAGTGCCGTATTCAAATGTACGCAGACCTGTGTTAAAGATAACGTATAATAATTTAAGATTAAAGGAATTAACAGGATATATTTCAAATGGAAAATTCTAATGCCTATTATCGGTTATCCAGCCCATATTTGTGAAATTTTACTACGTGGAAATCAATCAAGTTGAAAAGAATGCTGCAACTTATTACTTCAAGTCTAAAATATTGATTTCGTTAATATTGATTTTGATCTGGTTTCATTTTACGGTCGACGCCAACGATGTAACCATACATTTTCATTTGGGGAGGGGGATCAGGCGAATGGGAATCATTTAACTTTTTTGGGCACACTAAAACACCAAAAAAATTTTTTTTTTGCAAAAGTGAACACGGTAATCTGTCAATTACTTAAATTTATTACTTGCCTGTCTCTATTGGGACCAGGAGGGGGCAAAGTTTTTTGAGTGGGGATCCCCCTTACCCCCCCAGCCCTAACAACAGACTGGTTACGTCACTTGTGTTCCCTGACATTTATTCCACATTTTTAATTAATTGGAGGATATGCGTAAATACCAGGCTGAACGTAAATCCAGAGTACTCTTTGGGTACTCTAGCGTGTACTTGTCCCGGTATCTTTCACATGGGTACTTTCACTTCTGCAGCTGTAACTTTGAAACGCGTTAATCAATTTTTATGCCGTAATTTTTATATGAGTGCTAACACAACATACAGAATGTACAACAAAAGAAAATATATGAATAGCACAGAGGGTGTTCCATGAAAATCGTTCATTATGGTTTGTACTATGTTTTTGACTCCCCTGTAATATGTAACTCTATTTTTCTGTTAATACTTGTATTCTTGTATTATTGTTATCAGGTCCTTCCTGGAGACCAATACATTAGTATTGAGGAATTTCTTGAATCAATAATGGTGAAATATTCAATAAAATAGTGATCAAAAAATACTCAATGAACCATCCCATCGGCCGATAGTGCCCTGAGCACTCACGGCCGATTTGATTGGTTTTACATTTAGGCTGAATATGAGACGATTAGCCAATCAGAGATATGGTAAGAAAAGCACCAGGTATATCATGTATTCATGTAATGGACCAATCGAGATGCTGTAAGAAAGTGGTAGACCTCAGGAGTTTAAAGAGCCTGTTTAGCAAAACTAGTCACTATGAGGTTTATCAATATGCTCATCCACAAGGACACAGTTCAGTGGGTTGAACTTGACATACATTGATAAACTGACTTGTGTGATGTTGGGTATCCATACCAAAAAAAACAGGGGATTGTTTTCTAAATACATTGTCAATGCAATTAACTGAACTGTGCCAGGGAATTGAATTATTTACTATCTCATAGCTCACTTTTTGCTTCCTACTCAAAATTTGTTGATTCATTGTAAAAGTTGCATGCTTATGAGGAATCGTTTATTGTTTTCTATTTTTATAGGGATTTTATACTCTGGAATTAATACTTTTTTATAGTTGAATGAATGCATTTTATTTGATGATCTTTGTAGTACTGTGTCACCGTATATTTCTAAACATTACAATATTGGGAACTAAAATAAGGCATTATGTACTTTGTATCGATCATTAATTTATGTCTGTG
This sequence comes from Ophioderma brevispina, assembly GCA_023653785.1. Taxonomy (NCBI): domain Eukaryota; kingdom Metazoa; phylum Echinodermata; class Ophiuroidea; order Amphilepidida; family Ophiodermatidae; genus Ophioderma; species Ophioderma brevispina. Next base: position 23,089 of record JAMKCH010078315.1, on the reverse strand, counting down.
TTTTATACATGGTACTTAAGAAATGGGTAAGGAATGTCAGTTCGAATAAATAAACAACTCACGTCAAAACTGTGTCAACTAGTTGATATTTTTTTGTTTTATTCTGGAATTGTCATAAATGACTGAGTTTACACTCACCCAATACCAGCTATTGTGGGGGAATTTTTCACCTCCAGACCATCCATCTATTTTTTAGAAAATTTTTCACCAAATCTCACCCAGAAAGACCACATTTTTGGCACATTTGGCAACTTGTCACTTGGAAAATCCCTATTTTAGCATATTTGGCTACTCTCTTGCCAACAGGCCCTTTTTTTCAGTCTCTGTCCTGAAGCCTGGTGTTATTGGGTGGAGTGCTCGCCCGAGCTTACTGACTAACCAGGGGTGCGCTGTGGATAAAGCCGAACTCACCGCCGACGTCCCACTGTGGGTAATTTTGTGTTGCTGAAGATATTAAAAAAATGTGAATCCCCTTATTAGTCTAAACTATTAATTACATATTCTGACAATACAGGGTACAGAGTAATTTCCTATTCTAACAGAGTGATATAATCAATAATCCCTCTAACAATTGTAACAACACTTAACATTTGCATCTCGTTTCGAGCCTTCCTGTCAGTGCTTGTTATTGAAAGATTTTGACCTATACGATCTTCCGCCAATTATCGGTGGCTAAATACTGTGTCTTCTGCGCGCTCCCTTATTGCTGTGCTCAAGCGCTCACTCCTTCTCCGCTATACTCCGACCCGTCGTGTTATCTGAATCATCTGTATATCATCACCTCATGTCTGCAAAAATAAAAATTGAACGAAAATAAAACTTTTATCTTAACATTTACCATTTTATCGTGGTATTTTACAACATGTTTATTATGCAACTTGATTTTGTATGGGTTAGAATGTTTTAAAACGGCCCATTAAGATACAAGTAAATCTTAAATTATGGTTACATGTTATAAGTGCGTCATGTGCTGTCTAAATAAAGAAAATTGTTTTATCTAAATTGGCTATTCTGATTATTGAATAGAATTTGTGGAGGATCAAAGCAACTTTGAAATACATGCTGTTTATGTGCATGATGCATTTAAGTGTTTTTTCATAAATGACCCCGGAATGACTTTTGACTTATCCTTGAACACCCCATATGACCCACCCATAAGGATCTAGCTGTCACTTAAAGGCCGTCTCAAGATTTTCCTGAGGGGGCGCCCTCATTTCCAAAAATCATGTTTTTTTGCATGGTACATATGTTGTCCATATACTAATCACTTAGTGAAAGTGCTAAGCTTAACTCGAATTCCTTGCACTATAGAAAATCACAACTTTGTTATAAAATGCCGATCGAATTTTTGTTATACACAGTATCCTATGGGACGTAAGACTAGACATAAATGTTTACGGCATCAAAACGAAAATCGATTCATCCTCAAATTGCGGAATTGTGCATTTTAGGTTATTATCTTTAGTTGCTATTTGACTATTTTTCATATACACCAAAAAAAAAATATTTCGAATCTCTGAGTCCGACTTCAATAACTTTTTGCTCTTTCTGGTTCTACATTTCATACAGTCCGCAGTATGCAAATAGTAAATTGCCATTTATTTTATCAATGCTACTGCACACTCATGCATTTCTGGGCATGACCTTTAGATGAAAGAAGTACCCCTAGATACAATTGACTTGAAATCCGACCCCATTAATTAAAGCAAATACAGTCACATTTTTTTGAGAGAGCGCTCCACCCAATTTCCAGTATTGTGGATTTTTGCACAGTGTTATTGGTAATTGGCTAGAAAAATATACCTGTGAATGAAGAGCTCGAGAAATTCTCTGGGTCGCAAACAAAGGATTTTGTAATTAGAAATAATTAATGCCTGAGATCTCCAATGTAATTCAATGGCGCTGAACTCTTTCCAATATGGAATCCCATGAAATTGTTTTTAGCATTGTCATTCGCAGGTAAGTTAATAGACAACCTGCAAAAATATCAAATTTTGGGGGGGGAAAATTGGGGGTGCTCACTTCCAAAAAATGTGCTGTTATTGCTTTAATGCACCAACCTACGTGTATTCTCACTTATGATATCAAAATTCAACCAGATTAATTTAAGCAAGTGGGTGGCTGGGTGGGTGTATGGATTGGTGGTGGGGTGGTAGGGATAGGATAGAAAGATTAAAATAGATTTATATGGAGATTGACACGATAGGATAGAAAGATTAAAATAGATTATATGGAGATTGACACACTTGAGATTCTATAACCCAGCGCCAACTTGCATGAAACATGACAGCTTCTCTCAGATCAGTTAAAGGCAACCTAGAGATTTCCTAGGATGGCCCCTCATTTTCATAGAAATATGTGTATTTTGCATGGCACAAAACTGTCCTCATACTAATCGCCAGTCTGTGTGAAAGAAGCAAAAGTCCAATTGAAGGCCTTCATATAGAAAATCACAACTAAACCAGAATTCTTGTTAAGCCCGCTCCTATCATATGGTAATGGTGTCCCCAAAACCTTTAACCTAGCTAAAAGCACCCCCAATTTCAAGTTTTTATTAAACATTTATGCAAATTGTTTTTACCTATAGGGAAAGTATTATTCATTAGCTTTTCAATACAGAAATCCCGGTTTGATTCGGATCAGAAATACTGGATTGGTAGCCAATTGAATATAAATCCTGTTTTTTTTTGCACTTTACACTGGCAGGATTGTTTTATGTCTACACACTGCACAGATATTGGTGGATTGGATGGCGTACTTGTGCTCTTTATTTTTTTAGAAAAATAATGCTGCAACACAACTCACACGTACTCCTAACTGTAAACGATGAAATTAAATCTTTCAAGGAGTTACTCTTGGGACCAGTGGTCTTTGTTGGAGTTAATTTTACTCTTTAAAGAGTGAATTTTGTTTATGATTACTCCATCGATGATGTCATGCTCATAGGAGTGAAGAATTCACAGCATTCACTCTCAAAATGGGGACATTTACTCACAAGACTGGGTTCCTAGACTGTTTTCACTCTTTTACATTAAGAAGAGTAACAAAACACAAGAGGACACCATGCATCTCAACCTGTTTATAGTGATCAAAAGTATTAAAGTCATGTAAAGTGTTTGAATTAAATCTTTATGCGTGAACAGTCTGTCGGTGTTACAAGTAAAAAAAAAGAGGTTCTTTCCAATTGGGCCACAATTCAGTCATTCGGATCCCCCAACGACTCAATGGGGTTTTCGTATTTCGAAAACTCATGAATCATGATTCCCCATATCTAATAATTTGCATAAATGTTAATAAAGACCTGAAATTGGGGTCGCTTTTAGGGTAATTTTTTGGACACCCGGTCCTGTATACGTGGATAAATCAAACTTACACTGCATCAAACGAAAATATGTTAATCTCAACACTTGGAAATTTTCATATTAGGTGACTTATCTATAATTGACTATTTTTTAATTAATACAAAAAATTATTTCATAATCTCCGAGTCGGCCTTTAGCAGGGTACCGGTTTCGGGATTGCATAATAAGTGTCTGATAATTTAAACTTTGCAATTGGAATGAGGATTCTCTTTTTTGTGTAAGTGCAGCTATTTTCTTCCTCTTTACCAATCTTCATAGAAAAAGTACATGGGTTGTTTGTTTTTGTTTGTTATTTTACTTTTTACTTACACATTTTTTTAAATAATTTTCAGGGCCTTTTACCCTGTTTCTAAGTTCCGTTTGGTTTCTGGTTCTAGTAGATTTAGTTAAGGTATCTGGCTTGGGAATATCACTTGTAGGCTAACTTAGAAAGGTTTCCACACTTCAAAGAGGCACTAAGAATCGTATTGGTGATTTTTTTTTTAATCACCACCCATTCCTAGAAACAAAAGGTCAGTACTATAAAACCCTAAGAGTCTTCTATATAAAAAACTATAAAAAAATATATGAAAACCTAAGAGTTAAAATAGGTCTTGGGGCGCCGGGGCTATTTTTTTTGTGTTAATGATTTCCACTTGTTCTGGTCCTAAAATATTTATTGGCTAAAAAATTTTCTGTCCAACAAATATTATTTGTTTTACGTTAATTTCAATTATGTCGCTGCTGCCATTTTGAAGGAGACTTGGCCGCACAGTCTGGTTTTGTATTTTAAACCAGGCCAATTACATTAGCGCTAACCACGATGGAATTGGCAATCTCTTACACAATATGCAGCACCCGCTTAATTCAGGAATTGCGTGTGATGTTAGCCCTTCCAATATACGTAATGACACTATCTGCTATGCTTCCGTAGCAACAACCGTCAAAAATGGCGACCAACATGTCATTTTAGTGCGGCAATCCGGTCTGATTGATGCAGGCAAAGGAATTGAATAAACTAATTCTGAGGTTTCCAAGTAGCGAAGAATAATGGTAAAGTGCAAAAGAAAGATGTTTGGTGTTATTTTGGAAAAATTAGAAATTGTGAAACACTGAAACAGTACACTGTCAGTGTCACTGAATGAAAAACTACGTTGCGTCATACACTTTTACAGTCTAGGACTAGTTTCCCAATGCAATTGGGGTCTAATGGGTATAAAAATCGACACTCGCGACCTCAGCGCGATACGGCTCCTTTCTGATGGACGCGAACTTTCGACCCGCATCTTCTTATCGAGCGACGGACATTTTACAAAAATTACTGTTAGCGTTCGACACGCGACTTTGGGGGGGGAATATTAAAAACCGACGTAAGACTTTCTCATAACTTCCGTATGTCTTTGACAGCGACAACCCAATTGTGGGAGGAAACAAATACTTACACGCGATAGCATATGGGAAGTCTAGGACGGTAGAAAAATACCCTTCCAAAACGCGATCTTCCTGGAGGCCATGAGAGGTGCTTTTTTTATTTTTACTAATTCCTCAAGACAGGATCAGTAATATATGTGCCTTAAATTTTTTTACTAATCGGGTTAATAATTCATCTCTGTAATGAAATTGTTGTATTCAAACTTTCCGCACTGCCCGGCAGCTTACCAGCAGCCGAGCCGGCCCGCCGCCATGATTTCTCTTTCAGTCATATTGCAAATGACCATAATTTGAGCAATTAAAACACTTATCATTTATTGAAGTGTTAAAATCTGGTTGTATTTTTAAATGATTTTTAAAAAAATAAGTTGGCTATTGAACCTATTACCTGGGTGGTTTTTGTTTACTTCTAATGACTATGAATGCTTGGATGTCCATTCAATACACGGGGGGAAATCAGCCTGAGGAGAGAAAGTTTGTACAATCATCTTTATATGGACTATTTGCTTAAAGCAATTAAATAATTAGTGTGTAATTAAAAAATATGCTGTGAATAGACCAAACAAAAAATAAGATTTAATTCGACTCTTGTGTTATGATCGCGTCATGTTTTATTTACGAACTTTGTACAATGTTTCTTACCTTGTGATCGCTGAATCGGGGATTGTGGGAATCCCTGCGATGCCGATTAAATATGATGCACAAAATTCTTCGGGAAATCCCCCTCCGCTTGCCCAAATTGTTGTCAAACAATACCTCATTGCGATGTCGTGTTGGTCTTACTCGCATTACTTCATAACACCTATTAACGGCTATAGCATGTAAAATGACGCAGCAGAAAGGGTCACCGGCCCAAAAAAATGCATTTAGCAACACAAAATCAACCGCGCCGTGCATTGCAGACAGTTATTTACCGATGTCTGCTAAACATTTCTGATATAAATATCAATTTTATTCGAAATTTTTCAGCGCTCTAATATGACCACTGAAATTTGTGGAAATAAAAAGTCAACACTTTAAATTGTTCAAAAAGAATCGAATGTTAGTGTTAATGTTTGTTAGAATTTGTTTTGAGGTGCTTAGCACTTTACTACATCCGACCAGGTGCACATTCGCAAACTTGTCGTTGCTCGTCCTTTAACCAAGCTTTAAGGGCTTAGGGGGAGCATTGTCGGCATTATTCAAAGTGTACCCAAAATAGCTCAAAGACTGGCGAAGATTAATGATCATGCCGGCACAACGTTTTTTTAAGACGGCGATTCAAGAGGATTTCCTATTGAAACAGAGGGTACTGTACGTACTAAAACCGTATGTTTCCGATTTAAAGTTACATGTGACGATGTGTGAGATAAGTAAATGTTATCCCTGGGATTTATCGCAACTGGATTCTAAACTGATTCTCCACATTTTCAGCTCAAATTGGAGTAAATAATTGCTAATTTAATCATACTCTAAAAAAACAGCGTTGCCAACAAATCAGCAATAGCGCTCTCTAAATGCGTATTTTTCCTGGACCCATTGTGTAGGCAAAAATCCAATAACATGCGATGTTGCCAAATTAAATGATCGACACCGATGGCACACATATAAAAGATCCGACACGCTACACGTTGAGCTGGGGCTAAAAACCGAACCGCGACACTCTCCAAGTTCGCTTAAATCGCGACACGGCTACAGCCGTGTTAATTTGGCCACCCATGTAGATCCCCCTAATGCAACCCTAAATATACGAGGAAACCAGACGCATTTCTTTAATCGTAATGACGTTTTCGTTATGGACCGCCTATTTTAGGTTTGCAGAAGAGGTACTTAAAAACGTTTAGCCAGCAATTTTAACTGAATTCACAATACAACTCAGATAAATTACTCACCCAAGTGTGTTCTAAACTTCCGTTATAAGCTATAATACAAATATCAACAGTGATTTGGCAAAAAAGGCTTAGAATAAACAAAATATAACATCTACAATTTTGCTTTCACATTTTGTAATTGCGCTATATTGCCGCTGTCGTCACTTTTGGAACTATACAATATAAATGTGGAAGGATTTCCCTTGCCTGAATTTTGTATCTCAGAATGAATCATTATGAATTTTTATGCACTATTATGATAAACGACCCTTCTGAGGTAGTTTGTGCCTTTTTTTACGAGCGAGGATTATAATTAAACAATTTTATTAGCTCCGAAAAAACGGCGAATATTTGCGAAAACGTTTTTTGCTTCGGAGTCCTAGTCATTTTACCACATTGCACTGCTACGGGTTATTGTATACGGAAAGGCTTTCTACCGTGATTCCGAGTACGCCCCAATTAAAAACGTTCATCACGTAGAAGTTGCTTTTATTACTAGTCTAGACTTAGTTGTGCTTTCCCAACTCGATGTATTTTGTCATTTAATCGCGGTGTTCTCTGTAACAGGCTGGTATATATACTTTCACATGTCGTTTTTTCCTTACTCGCGTCATCTATGTGGGGTGAAATTCGTATCAAAATTCAAGAGTGTCCACATTCCCCTTAATTGCGCATTCCCTGATGTTACGCACTACTTCATTATTGGTGGAATCCCCGGGCCCATCAGTCTGCCAGAATGTGGAAATTATGTATCATTAGCGGGGGAATTGATTTCTGGATTTAAACAGGATCAAATTTATTTCTTCAATAAAATGGATGGATTTAATATTAGAACACTCTTATGAAATATCTTCATCATACTTTTTTTGCCAGAGTTGTAAATTAAGTAGTAATTCGACCAATTGGGGCGCACTTGTGCCACGAGCGCACGACTCCTCAATATTAATTTACATTAATGTAGCCCCACTGTCCCAGTAGAGGTTCAAATTCGAAAACCAGGGACAGTGGGGTGGCCTCACTAATTACACTGCTACTGCTAGTGACAGGCAGAAATTTTTGAAAGTGATTAAATCTGTTCAAGATATTGCAAAATGGAAAGATACACTCTAAAATAATTTGACAAACCAAGTTGTGATTGATACATAAGTTGAAGTTAATCAAAATAGACTGCGATGGTTGTGCAATATCTCGTGTATGATTATGATGTCCATAGAAATATGTGTAAAACTCGAATAAGAATACTGACTGTCCACCACACAAAAACATTGTAAAATTGATCTTTTGGTGCCCATATTTGGTCAATTATCCAATGCACTATTATCTTCTTCACTGTAAAATTTGAAGTGAAAATTCCACCATTAAATGGGTAAAAACATGAAATTAATATAGGAAAAATTGGTCCAAATGTGCCCATTTTTGGCCATTTTCAGGCCAATTTTGTATGCGAAAAATGGCATTTTTGCCCAACCAGTAGCAAAAAATGGCAGCGCGCTCCCTGGATCAACTAATATTGTTTTCTGATGGCCAAATCAATTTGAGTGTTTGGTCAACTAAATCAATTCGGAGCGTTGTCCATCCCAAAGATTTTTTGGCTTAATTTGCATGTTTTTCTTCCCCACAAAATGACCTTTTTTTTAGTGTTTTTTTGGTCAAAAAAATCTATTTTTAGACTACGGTTATTATTAACGAAAAATTCACCCAGTAACAATATCATACTTTGATTTCCCTGTACATTTTAAAACTGTTTGTCAAACCAAACCACAAACAAAAATATGCCTTCTTTTTGTTTTTATAACAAATTTTCTGAAAACCAGCATAAAAACAGTTTTCTTTATTACAGGTACACTGGCACATTTTACATAGTAACATAATGATCAAGTGTCAAAGTATAGCGCCCTCGCTCAGAGTCAGATGTGCCTGTCTCTAGCACTGCCATTGGCAATTGCAACTCCACTGACGTGTACATGAAATTGAAATTTCTCAATGAAGAGGTGGACCACAAAATGTACTGCTATACTGCTAAAATTACCTTGGCATTTGTCCTCCTTGCATGTAGATTTTTCTGGGTGGTGCATGTAACTTTTCAACTATGAATGCACGCAGTGCATGTAAATTTGGTAAGCTTAGGCAAAGTTTCTATACTCAAATTAAATAATCAATGACCACAACATCCACCTCATGTTATAAAAAAAACATGTTCAATAATGATTTTTTAATCTGGCCCTGCCCCTGTGGTATGTTAATGTAGCCCGAGGTGCTCTGGCTTTCCGTTACTTCACGAATAAGCCCCTGCTATCTCCCGTAGGTACACTGCGGCCGCTGACGTGCAACGTTACATGAACGAGACCACTGGGGGATAACAACACAATTACCCACGGCATCGGGGCAAGGTCTTAAAAAATAATGTAATTGTGTGATTTTTTTTTGAAGTGCTTAACACTGAAAGTGGTGCAGTCGATTTGTTTGGGTTACATGCACCAAGTGCATGCAAGTTTTTTCCCTAAATCGAACACTGAGCTCACTAATTGCTTGGAACTACGTCATGAGCAGCACCACTCCAGACATGCCAGAGTTGAATAAGAAGGTTTTATGCCCCAGGAATCAGGCAGTATAGGAAAATGGTGGAAGATGGGGGTCAGCCAATTTCAACCATTTTTTGGTGATAAAACATGTGTGAGTAAATTTCACAAATATAACTTTTAAAAAAATCTGCATGCCCCTCTTGATTTGCACCCCCCCCTAAATTGGCCCAAGATGCCCCCTTCTCAGACTTGTAAAAATGCCCATTTTACACCCAACTTTGAATGCACGTTTGATACCTAAGATAACCACCTATGAACATTACCGTTTCTACATAAGATGTTCCATCATTTGTCTTTATTGGGGACTCTGACAATAATCTTGTCATTTAGAATTTCCCATTAATTTCAGGGGTGTAAGCTTATTTTTTTCCCACAATTGAAAAATTTCCCGAAAACTAATTTTAATGTCCTACTTTGGAGATATCATTGGTCAGTTGCCCGCTATTTATTTGATTGATCTTTGCTGGAGAAAGGCATTCATCCAAGGTTGTACTGATTGCATTTAGATCCATGGTGACGTTTTTACTTTTAAAGAGGATATACTGTCATTTAATATGCCATTTTTTAGCTTTTTGAACATAGTCAAATTGACATCGAAGGTGCTTACGTTGTCATCATACTCTACTCTCCGTACTAGTCAGAACTTTAAAAAAGCAAATACATGTTTACCGATCTTTAAAAGTATGCAATTTACTCTAAGTAGTTACTTATGTTGGGTTATTCCATTTTTGGAGGGGTTTCCATAAGATGGATAGGTAAAATTATATTGCAAATCAATGTTATACTAAGTTGGCCAAATGTCCATCAATGAGAAACTGCAGATTGCAAGTATTCAACAATTTTACAAACGCTCATTTAGAGCGTACACTATTGACCTCTTAATGACTCCCGTGACCTCTGACCTCATTCCCAAACTGGGAAATGACAGTATTTATTTGTGTTGAACATTCAATTGGCATTAATCTTTCTTGTCATTCCATATCTCAATGTCGTCTACATTATTTATGCTTCTGCACTGTCTTCTGTATTATCTGTGCCTCCTTGCATGTCTCTTCTCTTCTGCACTGCTGTGTTTTTCTTTCGTTACTGGGCTGACATTCCTACTCTCTCAGCCTTTAATTTTACTTTTACTGCGGGAACGATAAAAATATGAACATTTCTTCTCACAAACAGAACTCCGACCAAAATTTTAATTTTGATGGAAAAAGTGGTGCAAAAAGGTTGTCAATCAGGTTACACACCTTTATTGATGTAACGTAGTTTCTTGTCTTTTTCCTAATAATATTATTCCATGGTATTGTGACTTTGATAGCTAATATTTTGACTTACTGTGTTACATAAAAATCACTTTTTGATAATAAATACTGAGCAATATTAAATACCAGAATGGTATATTTATAGATTATTATTCAAACATAATCACTTAATTTAAAATATAAAAGTAGCATAATGGTATATTCTTCAAACCTTACGAGTTTACTAAGTGCAGGCTTGCACAACTGCACATTTAATAGTAATGTAGGCCCGATTGATTTAATTAGGAAGTAAAAAGCCCATCCTTTATACTGCATCACCTTAACTTTTGGCTTCTTATAACCTTGTGATATAATGTCAACCACCGAGCTAATTGCAACCCCCTAAAGAACAAAACCAAAAATAAAAAATCCAAAACCACCAAAAAACACTAGAATTTCGGGTTCTCGGCTTTCGCGCCGCTATATTTCAAGAATATAAGCTGGTCCGCCCAGCCTATTTTACAACTTGACCTACATGACCTTTGACCTTGGTACGTGACCCTTGACTCATCAACAGATGAGGGATCCCATATGCAGCCCTATGAACTCAAGTTTGGACTTCAACGTTTCCAATGTAGGTCCCTATTTTACATTTTTATCATATTTTCAACTTGACCTCACATGAACCTTGCCTTTGGCACAATTACCTTGGACATCATCAATATAAGAGTTCGTCCCATGGTGCACCTGTCACATTTGGTTTTCCAGTTTGGAATTGCAATACAATCTTTCATTGAGGTCAATTTAACCAAAAAAAAACATTTTTGGACACCACAAACATACACACCCACAACTTCTGCTGTGGTCCCTAGCTATAGCTTCGCGATCCACAAAAATAGAATATTCAATAAACACTGGCAAAACACCACAACGTGTGTACTCATCCTTTTACTTTCATTTTAGGTACGAAAAAAAATAAAATATTATCAAAGCACATTTGGGGGGGGGGGAATAAAGCAGACGCTTTAAATTTCTAGGTTGGAAGGTAAAACCACAGAAAAATATCCTTAAATTTATTGCTACAAAGCATAAAATTTTTGCAGGCCTAATACTTAATCAGTCCTGTTATTTGCTGGAATTATAACGTCACTGTGACGTCAACGGAGAAATGTTGGTACTTATTTGTGGTCTTTAGAGAAATAGGATATCAATTGATCTGTAATTGGACACCCAAAAGCATAGCAAAATTATGGTCGTTAAAAATGGCTCAGTTAGACGAGGGTGGGGGATGGCAACTGGGGGGAGGCACACAATGTGTCTATCGGTTTTCATGTGGCAAAGTTCCACTTTGACACCCAACATGATATTGCAATGAAACTGGTACCATATTATAAAAATACAGCCCATTTTCTCCCAATCAGCATAGTTGACACAGAAAACAAGTGTCGCTATAAATTGTCACGCCTGCTACGGGAAAAAAAATATTTGTTTTTTTGTGTGGGTACAATGTTCTTTTAAGCAAAATGATCATAGATAATATTCACCTCATTTTAGGGCATGGTTTATACATTTACTACATAGAGCATGAACTCTATCTCTTGGCTGAGTATTTCTCGATAGGGCCTAACTAACCGTCACTGGAATCCAATTGGAGATGCACCAAATTGTATTAATATTTTGTTTTGAAAGTGAAAAAATAAATTTGTTACTCGTTTTGAAAGAAATTGAAATATATCTGGCTTTATATGTGTTAAAAAAAAAAAAAGATAAAAAAAGCTATATTTGGTGCCATTAATGTATTTTATCCATGGCTTATCAAAATAGCTATGTACCAAAGTTAATTTTGGTAGGGTGTGATGGGGGCGGGGGGCATCCACTTGATTGACTAATAAAAGTCCCAAAAAGTCCTTAAAATACTGTTTTATGTGGTTTTTAAATGTTTTTTCTGACGAGAAAAGGGTACTTCTACTTTGGCTAATTCCCCCAGCAAAAGTGTCCATATTTTTGGGAAAAGTCCATCCACTTTTTGACAAAATCCACCCCAAGAGGCCCGGACATTTCTTGGGGGACACACAAATCTCCCCCCGGAACTTGTGTTAGATTGCCCTGGGCTTAAGGGGCCAAGATTCAGTACCACTGATATAAGGTAGGGGACAGCATTTCAAATACTGTTAATGGCTACTCCCTTCAATATGTAGGCACCATAACCGGAATGCCGTTTCCTTTTTACTTGCAAATGGATTATAGTGATTATTCCATTATTTTATTTTACTCTATGACCCCTTGCCTCCTCTTATAAAAGTTAAGAATAGGTTTATTTAATGTTCTTGCAATAATTACACCACTCCATTACAAGAGTGGCAAAACACTTCATCAAGCTCCATTTATTTGCCACCCTCGTCTTATAGCGCTAAATGACAAACAATTTTCGTAAAAAAAAAATCAAGGTGTTGTTTTCGCATCTTTTGTTTGGTCATTTTGGAATAAAACAATATGAAGATATCACCTCCGGGTTTAGGGTAGCCTCAAGTTGATGGGTCGGGGTGAGAAAATGTATTGGTATAATTTTTGAAACATTCTGCATTCTATGACTCTAAGAATCTATAATTAACAAACAGTTATTTTTCATTATTTAGGACCGGAAATGCATCATGATAATATTCGCATCATGTTGTGTTCCGTCAATATTTGATTTGTCTGTCATACATTGGGTGTTTTGTGGAAATGAAATTGGCAATTTTGCCGAATTGTAGACTTTATGGCTTCATTGTATGCCATACTATGTATGTTGGTACTTGTGTAGTATCATGTAAGAAAAGGATCATAGCGATATACTGGTACCAAAATCATATAAGCATTAGGTTGCTTTATAACTAATTCCGGAGGGGGTGGTAACTGCCTTGGTAAAACAGTGTTAAAGTAAAAATAGCTTGGTAAGACCAGAGTTAATGCAAAGCACACCTATCTGATAAATGGAATAGTCCCTTTTGTTTTTTCTAATAAATTAATTCATGAGAATAATTATTTTAATTTAAATCCTTGTTAAAAGTAGAAATTTTTTTATTTCAGGATGTACAAGACAACAATACTTACATTTTAAAGGATCTTGCAATTACCAACTAAAAATACAATGGATATTCCAAATATCACTTTTAAAAGTAAATTTTGATACAAAAATATGAGAAAATATAATCACTGTAGAAAATATCACTTTGACCCCAGGATTCCTTCAGGTGAGATAACTAATTGACATAATATTCATAAGCAGGAAATGACAAAATCCCCATATTTCAAAAACTACAAAGTTTATGGTGCATTTTTTACAAACACAAAAAAGTTACCATGATTTGATTTGCTAACTTGATTTAGCTATATATACTTACATTCTCATAGAAATTAAGAAATAAATAAAGCACAGGCAACTTTGCTATGAGCTTGCACACTTGGGAAATTTTTAGCATTTTGTTAACTATTTTGAGAAAAACCAAAAATAACCATGACACGCCCCCTTTGGAATGGAACAATCCAATGCCTTTCTGAAGAGCTTTCTATTGCTTGTAAAGACAAAAGATGAATTGTCAAAATGAAATAAAAATGAAATTATAAGATTCTTGTTTACCCTTGGTACCAGTCTGAAAAGTGTGAATATTTTCCCTTTTTTTTTCCCTGTGTTTGGAGACACTCATAGGGTCATTTTGGGGGTCATAATTATCCAGTAGGGGGGACCAACATTTTGCTTACCATCATGGGAAATGTTGTTTGGGACACATGTTTCAACCTAAGAAAAGTATGAACAAAATTTGCCGACCGCCCATTCCAACCGACTCCCTGACTCTCTCAGGCAATCCCTCTTAAAATCAACTCGATGAGATTTGTCGCTTTGGGCAATGCGGCGGCCCGAGCGGTAGGGAGAATCGATTTTATTGGCTTGACGTTTTGTTGCTTGGGTCACCGCTAGCGATTCTGACATACTTGCTGTGAATGGAAAGTCATATCAGAGCGGCAAGCTTATGACATACTATGCAACACCTTTAAGGCGAGATATAGGGATCACTTTTTTCCCCTATGTTGTTCATGGTCTGTTGTTTGCCTGTGGTGTTGTCGTTAAAAAAGGGTACTTTGCCTGTAATAGCCGCATACTTCAATGGATTTAAAACCAACTTGATCAACGTTGCAACTGGGAATCTCCCATTTGTTTACATAGGTCAATGGTCACATACCAAAGGTCAAAGGTCATGAGTGAGGCCACATTGTAAGATAGGCTGAAAATGTGAAATTGACCGTCAATTTGAAAGTTGAACCAATTGGATTCATAGGTGCAACATTAGATCCCTCATTGTGATGAGGTCAAAGGTCACATACAAGGTCAAAGGTCATATGAAGGTCCAGATGTAATCTTTCCCCAACCATTGCTCGTTTACAAAATAAATTTTACATGCACTGTGCATGTGGAACAAAATTTCACTCCAAAATCATGTTGCATGCCCGACAACTGGTAATATTAAAGGTGGAACAGAGATTTCAATCATCCATATTTTCTGTGATAACGTAGAGATTTTTTCATATACATTAGACATGCACTAGATTCACCACCTTCTTTGGTCAAAAAAAAAAACTTAAAATTATTAATTATATTACATTTTATACTTATAAAACAGTTTTTTCAATTCGAAAACATAGGCTGAATTTGTATTTGCTCCTATACAATTTTTGTAATAAAGAAACAGTTCTCAGCCTAATCCTTACAGATGGGGATATTTTTGATATAAAGCTTTACACCAGTGCCAAAATCAGAATTTTCACTTTTTTTCGGTACACCGAAATTGAAAATTTGAAAATCTCTCATTGCACCTTTAACATAAATTTCCACTCAGAAGACAACTTATCAGTTGTACTGCTATATGACATGTCATTCATACAATATCATCAAAATATCAACTAGAAAACACATTCTATTTTGTATTCCTTTGTGTCCCGGGAGCGGAAAATTGACTAACTTTGGTTGTGCCCAATATGCACAGTGTGCATGTAGCTAGTTTTCAGAGCTTCATGCACAGAAGAAAATCCACATGCATCTGTGCGTGTGTGCACCCAAGTAAATCGAGCACTGCCACAAAAGTGGTTTATGGAGATGACATACAAACCCTCATTTGTTTATGATGTCAAAGGTCACATACCAAGGTCAAAGGTCATTATGAGGCCTATCATTCACAAACCGCAGACAGAGCGACCACAAGCCATCCAAGGACCAATATTTTATGCTTTACAGTGTCTATGCATGAACTGTAAAAGTAAAATTTTCAATCGCGATTTTTTATCTCAGAAACATGTTTTGTAAAAAATACAACAGTAGGTAATGTGGGTGACAATTAATTTGATGTATTACATACTTTCTTGCTTTCAGATTTCTTGTTGTTTGTACGAATGCCTTGTTTTTTAGGAAGAATGAGAATGATGTAAAAAGTCATCATTTGTCGAGTATCAAACTAAGTCGTTTCTACCACGATGAACCTCCTATGTATTTGCAGAGGCCGTCATCGGGCAGCTCTCAGGTAAGCAGTTTCATTCATAAATAATTCTCAAGAGTACAAAAGGCATCATCAGTGATTTGCTAATCAGAAAATGAAAAAAATCATCAAAAATCAGTTTTTTGTATGTCTGTAACAAGTAAAGTATCCTAACACGACCTGCAGATAATAAAACCAAAAAGCAACCTGGTCGGGCATTTTCATTAGTTGGTCTGTCAAATATGGTGGAGATATTACATTTGTCCCACAAATTGTATGTTCAAAGTAAAATATTTCAGGAAAGTACTGAATGTATGACAACAAAATTGGTGTCATTTTGTAGCTAATTTTGTTCTTTCTTTAATGCAACAAGTCCCATTCCATTTGAATGGATAATAGCGAAGTTCCGTTTAAAAATGTCCAAGTATGTCAGCGGTGGAGTCGGTGGAGGAGGTCGGGGAGGAAAGCAATAGACTAAACATAAAAATTGAAAATTTACACCCAATTCTGACCTTTGTACCTGGAAAAAGGTATTTACAGTAAGAAATAATTATTTTTCATAAAAACATTGTTGAATACCTAAAGATGCAAATTCTGCAAAGAAAACACATGCATTATACAGGGTGGAGTAAAATAACAGTGAAAACAAATACCTGTTTGTGAATAATCTAAAATATAGTTGTGTCACATCGGTAAAAACATGTCTTAATCTTGTGTTATAAAACCCTTGAGACTGGTTATTTTGCACTGGTCAAGTTTTAAAACACAAGAATATTGATATGATATACAGGGTGGTTCAAATTGTAGGGTGGAGGTATTTCATGACATTTTTGTGTATGTAAAATTCATGGTTCAGCATGGGTATCAGTCACAATAAATGTTATTTAATTAGGTCTGTGACAATATTTTAAGAAGTGTGAATAAATATGTGTTTAATGCATGTAGGACAAATTATGCTTTATACATGGATATTCCAGACTCATTTCTTTTTTTTGTGTTATGTGAGGACCCAGATTTAAATGTTAGAAATACAGAAGGATTGCCTTCCATTTTTATCCAACCTATATGATTTTATCAAGGAATGCTGTTTTAGAAGAGGCTTACACTATATACTTTCTTGGCCTACCAATGTTTATAATATTTTATTGGTTCAACTTCCATAGCATTAAGACACTGGAGCACCAGAAGTTTTCCTCTACAGGTAATTTATATCTGATCACCCGTATAATCAAAAGTACACAAGATGTATGGGTTATATTATGTTTAGAAAGCAACTTGCTCCCATTACCAATGACCAGGAAAAAGGATTTACTCTGAAAAGTAGGATGAAAATCTTTTCTACATGTATTACACTTAAAAATAAGCATGTAATTTTGAACCACCCTGATATGAAACAACATATTGTGAACCTCTTTATGCCTTGTTGTTGAAGGGGCTTAAGTAATACCTTTCTGAATCCATAAGTTATTTTGATCTTACAATAATTCAGAAAAGGAAACCACACAGGTTACCATGACAAGAAAAAGCAAATTTTTGTTGTTTCACCCTGTATATTTATGGATCCCACCCTGTATAACAAGGATGTACTTAGTGTTTTGGCAACATGTAATATTAAGCTTCCAAAAATGTATACTTTTAATGGTCTAGAAGTATTGATTAAATGTAATACTCTGTGGAATAAAAAGGAACAATATTTGTTATTTTCTACATTAAATTCGACCAACTTATGAACTGCAACCACATAAAAGACAAAATCGGATATTGTAGTCATTACTCTCTAGATGTATGGACACTCATTACAACACGTACTGTAATTGAAGCGATTTAAACTTTGAACACGGTGGTTTGAATGTTGCTACCTCTTCTGCCAATTCTTCAGACTTTGAAAAAAGATACTTTGTGAGAATTCTACAGACTCATTCTTAAAACATCTAAAGAACTATCAGTGATCCACCCAAAAAGTGAAAATATGTGAAAAGTTGACAAAAGAAGAAAACAGCAGCGTTATAAGATCTCGTCCATTTGGGTTGCGGAAGGCATTTCAGCAGATTTGATGCTTGAATTGAGCCAAAAGGCGATGACCCAAACTCCTTAGAGGGACTAGCAGCGATATGCGAGAGAATCGAAAAAAAATGTGGAAATGGATGGTTTTAACTAAAATAAATTAGAGATAAGTGTGTACTGCTTTAAAGTATAAAAAACACCAAATAGTGAAATTTTTTTTATTTATATTATTGAAGAAATTATCATACGTCTTCCCGCAAATGGAAATACAGCGACGGCGTCTCCAAAATCTGCCACTAAAGCGGATTGTGGTTTACAGTACAAAAAAGCAGAGATCAATAAATGTTTGTGGTTGAGGTCAAGCTGTAAATTGATTATGGTGCACAATATTTCACGCTGAAAATCTGTCATATCACCGGGAAAGGCTTTTTTGATCTCAAGTCGGAATTTTGATACGCACGTATAGAAATTACAGAATCAAATAAAAAGTACTGCCTTGTCTTTAATACACGGATTTCAAGCCAACCACTTGCAGGTTATGTTCGCATATACATGCCAGTAACAAAATATAAAAATATGAATTTTGATGTAATTTTTCGATGTTTCGGATTAGCAAATCGCTGCTAATCCCTTTAAACATTCATTTTGTATGCAGAATAGACGATGGGGCTCTCATATTCAATAAAAAGTCAATTTTATACAGTCATGTAGCCCCAATGCAATGAACAACCATTTAAGGGCAAGAAGTTAACACTACAATACATGCATGTCAGTAAAGTTCAGATAATTTAAAATTCGAGATATGATTCCAGTGGCCTTTATATAATTCTTTCTCTCTGAATCGCTTTTACTTTTTAATTTAATCAAAAAGCATATATTTGTTTACAGGATGTAACTCATATTTTAGCCAGTACATTCCGATATCTCTTCACCCGAGATGATGTGGAGGAGGAGATTGTCAGAAATCTCAACAAGTCAAAGAGCGGTGCGACACGTACCACTCAAATATGTGAGGAGCTCAGGAAGGTATGCACAGACACTTGGTGTGCTTCATCACATAAGCTGTACTGACCATTTTCAACAAATTAAGATGTTTTTCTTCAATTTGCTCTCAATAATAGTTAGGACCTTGGAAGAATACAGATACTGAGTGCACAAAAGTATCAAACCCATAAAACAGATAATACGATGCTAATATAGGCTAAAGACATAGTTTTAGCCTAATTTTGGGCCTATTTTAACTTTCATCAACAAATATAACATCACAGGCTTGTACTCATTTATAAAGTAAAAACAAGAACCGCTCAACAGGGTGCATGTCAAGGGAATCAACTCCTCTGTGTTTTTTCGCAGTGTGTGTTTTGTTTAACCACCATGGATTTGTTGCCTACTACCATGGCTCGAAAAAGTGGGGAATTTGGAAAGCCCTTCCCAGGAAAGTTGCCATTTGGAGGGAAACTTTGCCATTTGGAGGGAAATTTACACATAAGATAGAGTGGGAAATTTGTTGAGAATTCAACTATCTTCCCGGGAAATTACATTTTTTTCAAAACCCCTGCCTACTGCGTAAGACCACTTATAAAATCATACTGTTTACCCATAAGGGCTTGGCTTTGGGTTTAGAGTCATTCAGGTGGATGGCTACTATATGTAAAAAGACTTTAACAAAACTTGAGTCATAATTTCTTCCAATGTGCCAGTGTCTTTTAAGAAGCCAGCAATACAACTTTGAACCAATTTGAAATTGGCTTCTCAGTTTGCCCCCCATTTCCAGGGCCAATTGGGGTGTGAGGACTAGGCAGGGCTGCCGAGAGAAATTGCTGGCCCAGGGGAAACTTTAAAATTCATATGGGCCCCGAAGACCATTTTATTCAATTTTTATGGTTTTCATTTTTCATTTTGGTTAAAGTTCCAAACACAGTTCGGAAAACATCATTTCACAATCAAACTGTACTGGTTTGAGAGAGGGGGTTACCTACAGAGTAATAAACAAACAGAAGGTTGCACTAACCATGCTGAAGTGCCCCTTTGCATCGGCATCAAGAACCAACTTAATATTTTCATTTCTTAGTGTGTTCAGGAGTGTGAATGTCCTTCCATCGTTAAGTCTGACTCAGAGATTTCGAAATATGAAATTTTTTTGTGTAATAATGAAAAAAGTCAACTAGAACTAAAGATATAACTAAAATGCACAATTCCGACATTTGAGATGAACGGATTTTTTCGTTCTGATGCAGTTAACATTTAGTGCTCGTATTACGTCCCTAGGATACTGTGGTATAACAAAATTCGATCCGGATTTTTATAACAAAGATGTGAGTTTTCTATATGAAGGAATTCGATTTAAGCTTAGCAATTTCACACAGTGATTAGTATATGGACAAGCATATGTACATCAAAAAACGATTTTTTTTGGAATTGGGGGGCGCCTCAGGACAATCTCTGAGTCGCCTTTAAGAGATTCCTCATTTTTGAAATTTTGTTAGTGTCAAAATGTTCGGTTTTTCTTTTGCTTTGCAGCCTGTTTTTGGCATTTTTACTCCTCCCCCCCCCCCCCCCTTTTCCTCCTCATTTTTTTGTCTGCTTCTCACACCCCTGTTTTGTTGCCCAACTATGACTAGGCAGTAATTTTCCTTGTTGTTCTGTCTTAGATTCAGGCAGAGCGAGAAAGACGAATGGCAGAGGCCAGGATTGGAACGCCATATAATGCAGGCTAGGTCTCGTTCTATGGCCGCTGACGAGAAGCAACTAAACCAGTCAGCTGAAGGGTGTGATATCTTCAGAGTTAGATTACCTCTTCCAGGTAGGCACTGTGTGTGTGGTCACAGAGGGTCAAACTAGGCTAGGCTAGTCTCCCTCTATGGCCACGGATGTGAGGCACTAAACAAGCAGCAGTGGGGTGAGATATCCATCATATTGAGGGATACCTTCCGGGTACACTGTGTGTGTGTGATCATCAGTAGGTCATGTATACAGGCTAGGGGCTCCGCTCGTGTCCCTGGTGAGAAGCAACTAAACAAGGCAGCAGAGGGATGTGGTACCCATGATTAGGATTACTTTCAGGTAGGTACTGTATTGTGGTCACAGAGGGTCATACTAGGCTAGGGCTTTCCCTCTAGACCACTGAATAGTAAGCAGAGTGGGTGATATCTTCATTAGTTATGCTGACCTTTGGGTAGGCACTGTGTGTGTGATCACAGAGGGTCATGTATACAGGCTCGGGCTCCCTCTATGACCCCGAGGGCTCCTCCTTCATGGACATCATCTCAGACCAGGGGGGGCGCCAGAGAAATGCCCAATTTCAGACGTCGCCATTGGTTTACATGTAACAAGCGTTCTTGACGAAAAATTCCTGAATTATGTTTGTCAAGGAATATTTTCCTTATTCTAAACCGTTGGAGTTGAAGAACTCCACTGGAAGGGGTATTTCCCTGATTTTTTTGTAATTACTAACTCACGAGGACGCGGTCGTAATGTAGGTCATGGGAACACCCATGACCGACCCACAATCAGAAGCACCCAATTGTTGTGGTTTGCACTCCGTGTTGCTGTAATTTCTTTAGACATTTTTAGTGAATTGCTATAATGAATGAGGCTTGGCCACCACCACCTGATCTCAGACCTTAAAGCTAACATTGTGCTTGAAGATCATCTTATCTCCTACCCAATCAGTCATGAGATTAGGGTAGTTATCCCCATTTTTTTCCGAGCTACTGCACTGTAAAGACCAGCATGCACCATGGACCCTGGAGGTCAGGTCACTTTTTCAGTCAGGTGTTCCCTGTAAGAATACGGTTAATATTGGTATGTCAGATCAATTTAAGTATCAATGCCAATCTTTTTATTCTTACAGATTTTTATACTTAATATTGATAGCAAGCATGATCTGTTAGGCTTTTTCTTGCATTCGCAAGAATTTGATAATTTTATAAAGGAAAGATTAAGGTCACTTTAATCAGACTATTGCTCTGAATAGCACAACCACTGCACTGACCACAAGGGGTATTTGTGGTTTTATACCTACATTAGTAGGCTCCTAGATCCAGTTACTGTGCACACAACAAACCAACAGGAAGTGTACCAATTTATTTAATCTTTCCCTAGACGGGAAGCACTGATTTCAAACTTGCTAATACAATGTTAAAAATAATTGAGAATAAATTCAATAATACAATACAGTGTGAAAAAATAAATAGCAAGTTTGTCGGTTCTTAGCAGACAGCCTTGGTCAAGGCTATGGTCAGAGTTATTCAGAGTGCAGTGTAAACCAATGATACTTATTCACATTATGACAGGACCTGATGGAAACTTCTTCCAGGACTAAACAAGATATTCTTTTTTGTTCTAGTTGATTCCAACTTCCAGCACTGTCTTGACAGTGAACTTTTGAAGAAGCATGGATTGATTGTACCAGAGGATTTCTCCACTGCAGAGCCCCTGCCGGCTTTGGCACCTAAAGGTATATTGGCCAAAAGAAATGAAAGATTATGTATTATTAAGATTATTTTCACAATTTGTGAAAATCAATACCAAATGGTATAACAAGGAATATGTTCAATCATGTGTTTTGATATAGTGCTACTCTTAGCCTTTTCTCAAAAATATACTAAAAATCACCATATTGCAATCCTCAAATATAGTATCAAGACTACTTACAACTTGTTTACAAACTATGCTATAAATGGCCTTTCACTTTGAAGATAACTTGGATTCGGAGGCTTGTTGTTTCGAGTGATCATAAATGGGTCAGGTTTATTTTATATGTGCCATGGGCTTCACAGGCGAAGATATCAATTCTTTTGGTCAATCACATTTTAATGAGCTAAAAAATAATATCAAAAATAAGTTCTGGTATGACACACTGTTTTGCTGGTCTTCTTTCCTCAACATTGTGAATGACAGTAACTTGGATTTTAACCGCATAGCAAAGCAGTACCTATGGTGGACCGACAAAATAAAGATCGGTGGGAAATCGGACAACTATACTCATAGGAGGAAGAAGGGAGTGTTATTCATTAATGACTTACTGAATCCAAATGGGTATTTTATGTGTATGATGAATTTGTCGATACTTATAATGTTAAAACAAACTTTTTAGAATATAACGGTATAATTACAGCAATTCAGTCAAATTTTGTT
>JAMKCH010078307.1:0-13107 GCA_023653785.1 Ophioderma brevispina | reverse complement strand
TGATCTTTTATCTACATCAAGTAATTGCTCCACTGTTTCATCAACACTAGCTAAAACCTAAAATTTTCAATTTGAGTCAAAAATTAAACAAACTGTCCATCATGAAACAAGCAAAATCAAGCAGACAGTATGATCAATGCAGTGTCAAAGGTAGGGTCGTTGATGGGGTAGATCAATCACTGTGACACATGCAAATGCAAGACACCAATGCAGGGAAAAAGTTCCATAAAAAATAATCATTTTCCTGTATCTTTATGTTAACTTTTTCCGTCCTGCGAAACTGGGGGAACTAGCTAAATTTTTCTGACATACGATCAAATGACAGAAATATTTTTGTGTTATCATAATTTTTTTTTGGTTAATAACTAGCATCTATTGATCCGCAGGATATGCAGTGTAACAAACTGCATGTGGGAAAACATGTTATTACCCTTGGGCCAGGTATGTTATTTACACTAGGGTCTTCAAAATTACTATTTTGACAGAATATGTTTAGAAAATTAAGCAATTAATCTATCATATAGATTACTTTTATATTCAATTCTTGTAAATTTAAAAGCAATTAAAGCACATTTTTAAGAGTGCCCCCAATTCACCAAATATCGTGAGATTTTTCCATAGTTGCATTGGAACTGGTTAGAACTATACCTGGAATGGTTTAAAGCTTGACTATGTGTCTGTATTGTAAAGGAAATCAATTCTGTAATAGGTTTTAATTAAATAATATGTTTTACTGATAATTAATTTTGTGGCGGCTGGGAAAGGTCCTTCAATATGATAGCCAGGAAAAATGCACCCCCCATCACCATGTAGTGTCTACGTTTATCCATTGTCCGTTGGTTCAGGCCTGTCAAGTTAGGAGGATGTATGAGGGTCGGCACTATTCAAAATGGAGGACAGGAAATTTGGTGTTCCATGTTTCGGGAGATCCCAATTCTAATTTCAAAATCACATTCTTTCAGGACACAATGCAACTTTTGCACATTAGCATTTAGAGGTATTAGTTACTAGCCAAATAACCATTAAAATGGCAAAAATTTTGACAAAATTTTTTGGGGTGTGCTTCAAAAAATGTGACTGTTATTGCATTAAGTATGTTATCCAATGATTCCACATGTACTGTCAGTACTAAGACGGATTGCTACACCATTTTAAAATGTCAACTGAAAAGGTGAAATAACATCAAACATGGACTTGACTCTGTATTGATATAGGCGATACTCTAAGCTATGTCTGATTTGGGAGAAACAATGCCTTTAAAGGTGTACAGCGAGAGAGAGATTAAAAGACGTCATAATTTTCTTTGATATGTAGTGATTTCATAGATTAGACCAGATGCACTAGATCCCAGCCTTTTATTTGGCCTGCAAGACACTGAAGAAGAACTTAAAATTAATTAAAAAAAGAAAAAACCTAAAAAATTAAAAAAAATGATGAATTTTGTATTTGCTCTATAGGAATTTTAAAATTTCACAATTTTTGTACCAAAGAAATGGTTCTCCAACTTAATCCTTTCAGGTGGAATATTTTTGATAGAAAGGTTGACACCCAGTGGCAAAAACAGAATTTTCCACATTTTAGGGACACATGTTAGTTGAAATCTCTTGTTGCAACCTTTTAAGTTGAATGAGGCAGAATTCTTGTTCAAAACAATGCCCCAAAAAGAACATTAAAGGGAGGGCCTGATTTAAGAATATAAAGTTCATATTGATGGAATTACGAAATTGTCTTAACCCCAAAACCCCATCTGCTTAAGTTGAGCCCACATGATGTCAATCGGTTGATTGCCAGAGCTAAAACATGATTTTTTGAAGCCCCATGAGTACTGTAAAATTAATACTTGGTCGACCAAAATGGGGAAACATTTTCGATCATACTTCAAACCAACACCTTTGGTTCTAGATTTCACAGGGAAACTGAGAAAAATAGTACCTTTCTTCTGATCCCAATATGTTTTGACCCCTTCCGGTTAAAATATGGGCTTCTGGGGAGAGGCTATTAGCGATCGGGCCATGGACTTTTACTAGACTGAATACTCAAGATTAGGTTAATATGATAAAAAACACCAAAAACTGATCGTTCAGGGTTTTGAAAGTGCTTGTATTGAAATTTCTTTTTCGATGAAAAAACATACCGAGCACCAAATATATTTGATTGCCAAATCCTTTTTAAGGGCTATGGTCCGATTGCTAATAGCCTCATCCCAGAACCCCGATTTTACTGGAACAGGCCACTTTTGTATTGGAAAGAAAAGAAAGGTTACTATTTTTGTGAAATCTTGGGGATTAAAGAATGTTTGGTTTGGAAGTTATGAGGGGAAAAGTACACCCATTGGTGACCAAATTTAATTTTACCAGTGCTCTGGGCTTACAAAAATCAGTGTATTTTAGCTCTGGCATCAAATGGAGAAATAATGGTGCGAAACTTTACGATGGGGTGTTGGGGGACGACATTCTATCAAGATGAAAACTTTATATTCTTAAATGGGGCCCTCAGCCCTAAGTCTCTTGAAGGCACAACTCGGCAATTGTCCGGGGAATGTTGCCCTCAATTTCAGGACAATTTGTGTTTTTGCATATTATGCATAATGCTTGTCCACATAATTATCACTCTGTGAAATAGTAAGTTCAAATTGATGTCCGTCATATAGAAAATCAGGACTTTGTTAGAAAATTCTGTATCCCAGAATTTTTGTTTATTATACACAGTATCCTATGGTTACTCTACAAATGTTGACTGCATCAGGAAAGGAAAATCCATTCATCTCCAACTTGGAAATTAAGCATTTTGTGTGGCTCTCATTAGTTCTAGTTGATTTGAATTAATGACAAAAAAATGAAATCTCTGAGTCAGACTATGAAGTGAGACGATTATATAGATGTTATACCCATTACAACTCCTTCATTGTAAATATTGAACATCTTTAAAGTTGTTCCATATTGGTGGAGTGTGGATCTGTTTATTTGAACATTTACTATGCAGTTTTCTATGACATCAACAGGACAGGCGTGGACCCAAAATGCAACCCTTGGAAATGTCACAGTGCCATGGGTTGCATTTTTGGGTACCTTTGGCCAAAACAAAAAAACACAAGTTTGTCTCAGAAGAAATGAAAAAAATAAAAAAAGTAAAAAAAATCAAGCATTTTTTTTTAGAAAAATGCGAAATGCGTTTTTCTTTTTTTTTATGCATTTTTTGGCCACCTGTCAATTTCGCCATGATTGTTTGAAGTGAGTAAAACTAAAAAAAAAAATATGCGATCAAAAAAGCCATTTTAAACCGAATGCGCGTTGTCTTCTGAGACACACTTGTATTGTTCTTGGCCTTATATAACTTTATCGGATTCCTGTCTTTTTTTGCCTATGAATTCATTCACTTTTGACTTTGGTAGGTAATTGTTTTTGTGATACTGCCGATGAAATCGGCAGTCCACTGTTACGCTTGTTTCTTCTCTCCTCTGACATGTCTGGATACATTATAAGGAACATTGCACAAGACTCCCCTCAGGTGGACGCACACTTGAACTGCAGTGGGGTCAATGGTCATTAGGGTCACAGGCCGTTGAAGTAAGTTCATTATTGAACAAATTGCTACTCCTACAGATAACTTTAATATAAAGCAGCTTAGGACCCTTCACTAAAGTTGTGCTCAACATGGAGGTCAAAGGTCATTAGGTGGAATTTCCGGCTTAAATGAACAATCTTTAAAAATTCATATCTTCTTATTATGCAAGTTTGCATGTGCACATATGAATCATTGCTTTTGAAGCAGCTTTGCTTCTTCACCAAAAGATGTGGTAAAATGTCACTGAAAAGGTGCAATAAGCATCAAACATGGACTTGACGCTGAATGACTCTAGTCGATACCTAAGCATATTCTTGATTTGGGGAAAAATGCCCTTTCAAGGGTGCAGCGAGAGATTTCATCAAGTAGTCCATATTTTCTGTGATATGTAGTGGATTCATATAGATTAGACATGCCACTAGATTCCCAGCTTTTCTTTGGCTTGCAGAACTTAAAGTAAATAACACTTAAAAATTAAAACAACACATTTTTTTTAATTTTTTATAAAATAAAATGTTAGGCTGAATTTTGTATTTGCTCCTCTAGGAATTTTAAAATTTCACAATTTTTGTACCAAAGAAATGGTTATCAGCTTACTCCTTTCAGGGTGGAATTTGTTTGATAGAAAGGTTTTCACCAGTGCACAAACCTAATTTTCACATTTTTTAGAGGACACTGTTTTTTGAAATCTCTTGTTGCACCTTGAAGTTAGAATGAGGCCGAACTTCTTGTTCAAAAACAATGCCCCAACAATAACCTTAAAGGGGGATGGCCTAGTTTAAGAATATAAAGTTTTCATCTTGATAGAATGGTGCTTCACCCCAAAACCCCATCTGTAAAGTTTTCGCAACATTATATTTCATCCGTTGAATGCAAGAGCTAATACATGATTTTGTAAGCCCCATAGTACTGTAAAATTAATATTGGTCGACCAAAATGAGGGAACATTTTGCGCTCATAACTTCCAACACAAACATCCTTTGGTTCTAAGATTTTACAGAGGGAAAATGAGAAAAATAGTCAACCTTATTCTTCTGATACCAATATGTTTACCACTTCCGGTAAAATCTGGGGCTTCTGGGGAAAGGCTATTAGCGTCGGGCCTGGACTTTTCTAGGAATAAACTTCAAGATTAGTTAATATGATCACAACACCAAAAACTGATCTTTCATGGTGTTTTTGAAACGTGCTTGTATTGAAATTTCTTTTTAATTAAAAAACAACAGAGCACCAAAATATTGTATTGCAAATCTTTTATTAAAGGGCTTGGTCCGATTGCTAATAAACCTCGTCCCCAGAACCCATAGATTTTTACTGGAACTGCCCACATTTTTGGTATTGGAAGAAGGTTACTATTTTTGTGTCACTTATAGGTTTATAAGACTGTTTTGGTTTGGAAGTATGAGTGAAAATGTACCCATTTTGGTTGACCAATCTTAATTTTACGTACTCTGGGGCTTACAAAATCAATGTATTTAGCTCTTGATCAAATGGATTGAAATAATGTTCGAAACTTTACCAATGGGGTGTGGGGTGAGACATTCTATCAAGTGAAACTTTATATTCTTAATCGTGCCATCAGCCTTTAAGCTCTCTTGAAGGCCAACTCGCAATTTCCTGGGGATGTTTTTTTTTTCCCTCAATTTCCCTGACAATTTGTGTTTTTTTGATATCATACTGCTTGTCCACATAATTAGCACTCTGTGAAATAGCTAGTTCATTGATTCCTTTTCATCTAGAAATCAATGACTTTGTTAAAATGCTGTATCCAGAATTTTTGTTATACACATATCCTATGTACTCTAAAAATGTTTTACACTGCATCAGAAAGGAAAATCCAATTCATCTCAAACTTTGATAAGCATTTTTGTTGTGGCTAATCATTAGTTCTAGTTGATAATAAATGTACTTAATAGACAAAAAAAATGAATCTCTGAGTCAGACTATAAGTTAGACGATTATATAGATTGTTCTACCCATTACAACTTTCAATTTAAATTGAACAGCTTTACAAGTTGTTCCCATATTGGTTGAAGGTGTGGAATATGTTTATGTTGCACATTTACTATGCCTTTGCTTGACATCAACAGGACAGGGTGACGCCAAAAATGCAACCCTTTAAACTGTCCAATTGCCATGGGTTCATTTTTGGGGTCCACCTTTGGCAAAAAAAAAAACACAAGTTGTGTCTCAGAAGAAATGTGAAAAATCGCAAGCGAAATGCATTTTTTTTTTAGAAAAATGCGAAATGCCGTTTTTTTCTTTTTTTTTATGCATTTTTTGGCCCACTTTTGCAATTTTTTCGGCTGTCTTGTTTGAATTTAAAAAAATTATGCGATCAAAGCAATTTTAAACCTAATGCGCGTGGTCTTCTGACCAACTTGTATTTTATCTTGGCCTTATCTAACTTTTCGCTTCCTGTCCTTTTTTTCAATATGAATCATTCACTTGTTGACTTGGGTATGTAATGGTTGTTTTTGTTATCTGCCGATGAAATCGGCAGTACCCTGTATCGCTTGTTTCTTCTTCTCTCTCTTCTCTGACAGATTCTGAAAATTCTAAGGAAACATTGCAACAAAGCTCCCTCAGGTGACGCACACTTGACTGATTGTGTTCAATGGTCCATTAGGGGTCACAAGCGTTGAAAGTTCATTCTTTGCAAAAATTGCTACTTACTACTACATATAACCATTACATATGAAGCAACTTGAGAACCTTCATATGATTGTGGTCAACATGGAGGTCAAAGGTCATTAAGGGGGAATTTCCAGGCTTAATATGACCAATCTTTAAACATTCCATATCTGCAGTGCAGATGTTGCATGTGCCCATCATGACTCTTCATTTGAAGCCAGCTTGATTCTTCACACAAAGATGTGGTCAAAGGTCACGAAAAGGCTTCTGATCTTAATATGAAAAAAAAATCAAAAAACTTCTAAATGACTACTCCTACAGAAAATTTGGCATTGGTGCATAATACCTGCCATTGAGACCCTTCACAAAGTTTATGCTTGGCATGGGGTCAAAGTCATTAACGGGGCACTGCTGATGTCATTTGCTTTTTGCAAATAGCACATGCAGCTGTACTGCAACTTGCAAACAGATGACTTGAGTGTTAGTAGTGTGTCTATTTACTCCATAAACTCTAGAAGTACAAAGTAAAGTCATAACTCTCACACAAGTCTACAAGGACTGCCTGTATTTGTTGACTTATACGACCAGTATTTTGTGTATCTGTGCAGAGGTTTATTTTGTTGCGGACCTCATGCATTGTGTCCGGAAATCCACATGCGATTTCATAGATGTAGAACATGTGCATAAGCATGTTTGGTAGTAAGTGTGATATGCTAAGCTACGGCAGCGGCATTTTTAACCTAATTACAAAGTAAATTAAATAATAGTAAGAAATGCAGATTGGGGTCCAGGTCCATTGGCAGATACATAGTCCTTACAGGGATACTGGAGGGTGTTAATCAATCCCATTCTGCATTTGCAAAACACAGTCATTACTTATAGTATTAAAGAATTTTAAAGGAATAGGTCATGATTCTGAATATTTGGGAAAATTGGTATGGTGGAAATCTTAAAAGTACGTAATTAACATATCAATCAAATAAAGTTGAAATTGTCCACTTTGTTGAGTATTTTGCACCTTTGAATATTTCGCCCAATCTCTTGACTCGAAAACGATTCCGAACAATCCACATCGCAGGCACATGGTGACGTCAAAGTGATGACCATATCATAATTTAAACGTCCTTTGTGACCATTCATATCGCAGTGTTGCCACGTAATAATAATTAAAACACACGAAATGAAACAAGAATTGTCCATTCTTAACTTATTTTGCTAATTTTATTATTACTTTCCTAAACAAACCTATTTCAGTGATTTGCTAAATTCAGCCAAATCGAAAAAAATCATCAAATCATATTTTTTGCATGTAGGTAACAAGTACAGGTAGCCTAACATACCCACCTGCAAATGATAAAACAGAAGCAACCTATAAGGACAGAAGCGGAGATTTTAGTCATTACTGTTCCGTTCGGCCACTTACTACAACACGTATTGGAATGGAGAATCGTATCTGAACCTGCCGTTTTCCTCTTTCCTTTTCTGTCAATTCTACAGCTGGAAAAGCTCACTTAAATGAGAATTCACAGACTCATCCTTTGCACTTTGAAGCTATTCCTGCTAAATTAAAATATTTTTCAAATACTGTAAGGGTCTTTAATCCATCAATATTACAGTGTCGGCAATAACAATGCGAGGTCAACACGATCTTTTTGGTCATCACTTTTGACGTCACGAGGAGAGCAAATTGGGCGCTTTGATCAATGAAGCCTGGCGAAAAATCCGCCCGTTTTCTCTTCGTATTTCAACAAAGCAAAATATCAAAAAACTAAAAAATTAAAAATATTTTTGTTTAATTTTACATCAAATTGTATTAGTTTTTTCGGGAATTTTGAGTAATGTACATAATATTTTAATGAATGTAAGTCAAACTGAGCTTGACAAAAATATTGACATATTTCCTTTTAAAACCACAGAATACGAGTGGGCTTTGTGGGTAAAATGAGTTTTTGTAAAAGATTCAGAAGACCCATTTGGAATCACTTTGTCCACTGTTGTATTTGTTGATGCCTGTAAGATCCGCATACTTTGCATGGATTAAAAAACCAAACTTGAGTTATAAATGCAACATGGGATCCTGCAGTTGCCTGATGAGTTCCAAAGGTCACATCCGAGGTCAAGTTGTAAGATGGCCAAAATGTAAAATTGCAGTTTAATGTGGAACCAAACTTAATCAATTCAAACCAGCGATGGCAGGCGGCACATGCAGTCCGAGGACCGATATAATTTTTTATGTGTTACGTGTTAATATGGCGTCCATTTTCGAATTAAACCTTTTAAAAATATTTTTTTTTTTTTTTAATTTTTTAGGTTTTTTCTTTTTTTAAGTTTTTAATAATAAAAATACTGTTTACTATAAAAGAGAGAAAAGGGGATTCTCTAGAGTTGTTGTGTTGCTAGTGCAACCTGTTAAAAAAAGATTGCCAATAAGGAAGTGGGTAATTCCCCAAGATGCTAACTTAGAAACTCAATTAACTTGTTTTATGTTTGAGATCAAAACATTGTAGATCAGGGAATTTCCCCACAATAGTTATATATGGAAAGTTTATGTGATTCAGGTTATGTTTATTCATGAGGCTGATGTAATCTTATTAGTTATAAGGGGACATCTATTGTCAGTATTTAAATACTATCACTGGAAGTACTCCCTGCCAGCATCCACTAGTAACAAGTAGCTAGAAGTCTAGCTATTTTACCTGCATTCGGAGCAGACATTAAAGTACCTAGTTCCAGCGATATATAGTCCAGGCGAGCGAGTTGCTGTAATTATTCTACGGGTCGTCTTTTGAAGCCGAAAGTGCTGGAATCAAAATCGGATTCCAATGGTGGACAGATAGAAATCGTGGTGATTATCTTGGACTGATATCTGGGATTATTATCGTCGAGGGGACTTAATTTAACCTTGTCGTCTTGAACTTCTGGACAAAAGTTACCTTCAGGACTAAAAGATTCCAGTGGAATATTACCCGAGGATTTATAATTGTGACCTTTTGCATGCTGTCTTTGGAGTCTTCGCTGTGAGGAACATATCATCGTTGAACTGCACGCTTTCCTTGTGACATTACTGGATAATTCATTGAAGGACAATAATATTAACAGATTGTGTGTACATTGTGTAATTTTACTATATAAATAATGGATGTTGGACATACCAATTCGTGAAACACATAGCAAATCATTAATTGTTATAATTATATATAAAAAAGAACCTCAGATCCTTGTGCACAAGGTCTCACTTTATTAGTGTTTGAAAGGTTTTTCTGACCTTAGGGCCGTACACCCAGACGTCATAACCGTTAGGAATCGGATTTTTGTGGGGTCTCCCTGACCTTGAGGTGATATTTCTCAAAACTGGTGAGGTGGGATTGACTCAAACCACCCCCTCTCAGGGACGTCATTTCCAGTTTTACCTTGATTAATGTTCAATTATGTTTGTAAATCAATTTGTAAAGGAATGCATCACATAAAAGCTTTTGTTGTAAACCCTATCAAGTGGGATAATCTTTTTTTTGTGTAAATGTTTTTTTTTTTAAATGGAGTAATCATGCTTAGGACAGTGAAAATTTGTGATTGCATGATTTTAATATTGGTTATTCATTAGGCACTTTAAAACTTGAAATTCAGTTCATCTGCAAATATCAGGGAGTGATCATGTGCGCTACCTGCCTATCGAAGCGCATTTGATTGTCCAAAACCGCTCGATATACCTCCAGTGACCAAACCGAAGGACGTAACTTCCCTTTTTGGTGATTTTGATGAGTTTTTGGTTAACCAAAAAAATCTGTAACACCTACAGAATTCTTAAAACCATGAAGCCTTAACTCAAGTCTACTTCCTAGTGCCTATACAGCAAAATAACACTTCACTACATCTCAATGATGCAGCTACACGTTGTTTACTAACAGAAAGCATTAACTCTGAGTTACGACCTTTCGATGGTAACTGTACTTGGCCAAACAATGAGTTTGAGGCTTCATAGCTTGCACAAATGCAGAATGTCAACAGCTTTTTAGCTCCTATCATCCCACTTCTATTGATGATTTCTTTTAAAACATTCCAAAAGGATGAAATGCTTAACATCTGATTGAAATAAGTGTCAATCATCGGCATGAATTGAAGGCTGTAACTCACAGATTAAAATAACCGTTTTCAGTTACCGTTAGAAAGACGTAACTCAGCTTTAAAAGAACTAATTAAAGAATTTCTTTATTCTGCTGTTCATAATTAGACAATTGTTTACTAAGTTTATATATTTTGCCTTACTTTTGATTAATGAATATATTGCTTATTGGAAAATATTACACATCACATTCTCAAAAGCAGTATTGTTGAGTTAAGGCTTTCTGACTGTCAACCCGCGATATTAGTGAGCACATCAGAGATCACCTAGCGAAACTTGTAATGCATTTTATTTTAGATTTATTGTATTTATGTAAATTCTGAACATTCCAAATGTTTTGAAATAAATTCAGAAGTGAATGTACTATGATTGATTCCATTTTTAAAAAAATGTCAGTGCCTAACAAACAACAAAGAACAAGCCAAATATGTATGAAAGTAGAGTGAGTTTACAAATATCATATTAAGTCAAGGAACGACATCCCGGTCCAATTAATCGTTTGCTCTCCATAAATCCTCACACACAAGTATTGCCGAGTGGGAGGTGTATCCGGCCACCCCCTTTAGCGGAGACAAAAATCCCACGGATTTGTCCACAAGATTTAAATCACGGTTAGTCCTACAAGAGTGGAACTGTTTTTCTTTTTCTTCCAACAGACTCTCTGACTCCTGCAACAGGTGAGAAATTTAATCGTTGATGGCATCCATAAGAATTGTTCTCCCAGTTCACATTTAAACCTTTCTCAGCATTTTGAAAGGAAAAAAGGTCCACTCATAGAGTGAACTAACCCTGGTTTAAACCCAGGTCTAAAGATGACCTCCGTTACAGAATACCAGCCTTAGAAACTCTTAAATTTATTAACGTTAAAGTCATTTGAGTAACCAATCAGGCCCGTATATCCACGAAGGCGTTTAAGCTAATTGAACGTTTAAGTAAAATTAACAATTTAAAACCTTAACGTAGGTCGGAGTAGTTTTTTAAGAAAATGTTTTAGTGGTGGTTTTTCCGTCAAGTGGCAACACGGCTCAGTTGGTGTACTACCCTAAACCTATGGAAAGGCCTGATACATTGGGCCATTAACACAATAGGATCTTTTGTTAGCGTCTTCAAATAACGACGAGGTTACTTGTGTTTAAAACTGTGTTTTATTAAGCAAATGGTTAAAAATATTTAATGCATTTTGCTTAAACAAAATTTTAAATTAAAGCTATTTTAAACATAAAATCGTGTTTTTAGTTAAGTTTTGGAATACGGCTTCAATGGAAGCTTATCATTAAAATTTTGCTCAATTTGTAAAAACTAGTACACACAGATTAAAATCTATTCTGGGGTGTACCATAAAAACGTGCAAATTGTTGCTAAATCAGACAAATTTAATCACTTAGTGCAAAAGATCAGGCATATACAGATTCATTTTATGATACTCTGTAGAAGTTTAAAAAACAAGACGAGTCCTTAAAACGACAATCTTCTGCATTTTAGTGCACAACTTGTGGAAATGAACAACACATTTGATTTTTTGTAACCCTATATTTTAATAAATACTATTGCAAGCATCAATCATAATGATCAACCTTTCTTGTGAAACAACGAACATTCAGTTTCCATGTTTACTTTTATCTGATCATCTGGTTTATTTCTGAAGATAGAAATCACATTGCATGTAACAACCAAGCTTCCGTTTACCATACTTCCCTTTAAAAGGATAACTTCGTATCTATGCAAGGCCAAATCACTATTGTATAGTAATCCCTGGTCATACATTGCTGTACAAAGTTGTGCTTTGTTTAACCACTCATGAAATATAGTCTGTGCTATGAAATAGTTCCATGCTATCAGTGTTAAAATATACATACAAACAATGTAATTCTGTACCACAATGTATATTATAACATTGGAAAGTATTATTTTGTATTCAAATTGGCATAGAATTCCATTCTAAATCTACAGTTTAATTTGTCAAGCAAAATTTTTGCAAATCTGACCCAACCATCAGCAAAAATGTTACAGACTACCTTTCGGGTGGACTAGTCCCCTCATATATGCAAGCCAGGGAATTTCACTATCATCACTGTGTGCAA
This sequence comes from Ophioderma brevispina, assembly GCA_023653785.1. NCBI lineage: Eukaryota > Metazoa > Echinodermata > Ophiuroidea > Amphilepidida > Ophiodermatidae > Ophioderma > Ophioderma brevispina. The sequence continues at coordinate 708 of JAMKCH010078307.1, read as the reverse complement.
GTAGGGTATGTAACACTGACCATGGCCATGTCTGGAAATATGAGACTCTTGAACTCAACACCAACAGAACCATTATCAGTAACAGCTGAGAAGGGTACACAAAATTGGGGCTGTGTACACACAATTAAAGATCGAGTACCACTGCATTATTGTTGGTCAATTCTGGATTAATCTTCTGCCTGCAGAAGCAAAGTCACATTTCAGATTAACTTTAACACTTAATCTTCGTCTTGTCCAAATTTTACCCATTGGAAATTATATTCAATAAAACTAAATGTTCCACCCATCCTTCTCGAGGCTTTCAGCAGCCCCATGATCTGATTCACCAGCTTTAGTTTCCATGGAAACCCCTTCCTGAGTAGGGTTCTTAGAACAGTCTCAAATCCTGTTTTGGCCAAAGTCATCAAATCTTCACGCGGTGAATACTTGTTTTGCGTAATCCATAAAAGACCACAATCCTAACGAATGAGAGCAATGAGCTAGCATGCGAAGACGCTGCCCTACAATGGCTCCCGATATATGCGATCTAAAAACAAAGGCAAAATACATACATTTCGCTTAAAGGTTTACTAACCGTAGTTATTGGCCTAAGAGATTTCTGTCCAAATCATAGCTGTTATTCTCCCAATTTTTTAATTTTCATAGACAACGGTTAGTCTCAAAAACTGTAAATTGAGATCAATATTTCACCATTTCGTATGAACCACC